>CM058042.1:75650287-75723523 GCA_030169165.1 Centaurea solstitialis | reverse complement strand
TGAATGGAACGTAGAATTTTTAATATTATAATCAATGTTAAAATCTCCAAAATGGGGAATCTCTTGGAGATGGAATCAAAAAATTTGGAGATTTTGACTTTTTTCTTCTCCATTTTGGAAAATTTTGGGGAATCTCTTGGAGATTCTCTAAGAGATTCCTCCGAGTTATGATTCCATGATATAAAACTTTTGAGTCCCCAGTATATTCAATTGTTCTATCAATCATTACTGACCTCCTCCACCGTGCGCTCAGTAACTAAATTTATACACAACACATGGTTCATTTGACCAATTCTATGAGCGCGCTGTAGAGCCTGTTTATCCACCTGTGGATTCCAATCCTGCTCATAAAATATGACCTGCATTTGGCACATCCATAGTCAATTGATAGGACCAAAAGCTAAAAACATACTTCAATCAGAAGAGAAGAAAATACTTGAAATCCCTGTACAACTGTACAGCCACTATTGCAAACATTATATATAATTACAATGATCCAGTGCATTTTTAAGGCACGCCTCTTGACTGATGATGAAAAATGAACATTTTCCCTGCCAAGGACCCAACCAGAATATATTTGTTGTGTTGATCATTGTAAATATTCTATAGGTGATTTTCTGTGCATTTGCACGCATTGCTTGCATTCATTTTTTCTCATCATTCATACATCTAAGCATCTCTTATTGGGTCTCTTAAGGGTCACTGTGAGTCTCTTTGAGGACAAATTCATGGATGTACAAAATGACTCTGCACAGTCCGATTTCTTTCATAAATCACAATTGTGCTAGACTATCTGGTACTTTTTGAACAGCTGGTAGCTGTATGCCTGTATCAAGATTGTATCTTTGTTTTCCGTTAGTTTCATGACATTTTGACTTCCAAAATACATGCATAACAGTAGGGTATACTTGCAGTCACAACACCGTAATTGTGGGGAATCCACATCGTGTTCACGGTATAACGGTAGTGATTCCATCCAATCTGTAATAGATATCATCTTATGTGTATATGCTTCATAGTATGTGCTTGTCATTTTACATGAACTTACAGTATGTGATACTCCAATTTTGAGGCTTCTTGCTGTTCCCAGATACCAACAAGTCCAGAAAGTTAATCCACTTCTTCATCTATTTTTAGTAGTAATGAGAACTGTCTTTCATGCTCTAAGCAAGTATATTGTGTTTCTAAAAGTTACATTAGCCTACCAACAACTCCTTGATGAAAACGATGCCCAATACCTTACACTAATTGAGTTGCAGTTCCTTGAATTTATTTGTTTGTTCTTATACTATCGCCTCCTTATTTTATATTTAACATGTAGCTTTTAGTTCACTTTCTTTACATGATCAGTAGTTACCAAGTGATATCAATAATATACAGAGCCACCTAGTATGAATAAGAGCTAGTACTCCAGGTTGGCAAAAACCTATGACTAAGGAGTTCAGGCAAATAGCATATGGATCGTCACTAATTTGCGTAATGGCAAGAAGCTCGTCAGCTGCAAATTAAAAAGTGAAACTCAAAGCCAATATACAAATTGAAAGACGAAAGATTAATTGGTTATCAGAAACATCACTCAAAAAGAGAGCTTGGACTGCCATAAGGGTGTATTTGATAGGACTGAATGGAATGGCTAAAAATAGGATGCACAAGGTCATGTATTGAGTCATTAAATTCCATTCTCATGTTTGGTTGGCATGGATGACTGGAAGAAGTCATTCAAACCGTTTGCTTCGTATGCAACTATGCATCAAAAACAAACAAATTATATTGATTGGTAAATACAAATATATTATTTTACTTCTTGATGGTAAATAATTTCATAAAATTATCAAATTTTTACTTACTAAAATAAAAAGATCAATAAAATCCTATGAAATGACTACATTAAACATATAGTAGTTATATTTTAAAAAATAAAGAAATTGTTAAAATTTCAGTAACTTTAAAAAATTTGGTGTTCCCATGTGATAACGGAATATTAAACCCCTCCACCAAAGAATAAAATCAACCAAATGGAAGAAATCACATTCCATAAGGAATGATTAATTCCATTCC
Source organism: Centaurea solstitialis (assembly GCA_030169165.1). Taxonomy (NCBI): domain Eukaryota; kingdom Viridiplantae; phylum Streptophyta; class Magnoliopsida; order Asterales; family Asteraceae; genus Centaurea; species Centaurea solstitialis. The sequence continues at coordinate 75,721,465 of CM058042.1, read as the reverse complement.
ATAATAGAATACAAATGTGTATGTCAGTATGTCTCCATCGTAATGGTTCATTCATTCCATCTTGCTTTATTGCATATCAAAGGCTACATAAATCTTCTTCACCTATAGTGAAAATGACCATTATCATGGCTCTTATTGCTACTGTAAATGAGATGGAATATGCAACCAGTTGACTTCGATGAAGACAATTACATATAGCCCCCTCCTAGAAGGGTGCTCTCTATTCCTAACAAGTCTCCAAACTGCAAAATCACTGCATAGGCTTTAACAAGACTCGAGAAAAATGACATGCTAAGTTGTCATAGCTCCTAAGACCAGGGGAAATGATTATTGTTTGTTCTACAAGAAGGGTGAAAGGTTTTGTCATTAAACTTTGACACAGATAGCAGATATAAAGCAACTTCAAACAGTGTTAAAAAAAAAACTCCATCAACCCCCGTTATTTTTTGGGTATAGAAATCCTTGATGAACCTACAGGCACTGAACTTTACTTGAAATAAATTTAAGATGCATCTACTAGTATAGGGATAGTTCACCGTGTCAGCAGCCACAAGATTCAAGCCAACGCCCCCTGCTCTGGTGGAAATCATAAAGACAAATGCGCTGTCATGTGATGCTTCAGAATTGGAACTTCTTATGACCGACTGTTTGCTAAAACTCCGTATTGCAGCAAAGCGCTCTTCAGCCCTAATGGATCCATCAAGACGCTCATAAGGATATTTCCTCAACTCCATATAGTCCTGTATTTAAAAAAAATTCCAGCGCTTAAACAATTACATATACATAGATCAGCATAGCTACTAGTTACTTTTCATCCTTAAGCAAGAGAAGGTACGATACCTGCAATACATCAAGTGTATGTGTCATCTGTGCAAACAGAAGAACACGATGCCCAGCATTATGTAGCTTCTGAAGTAGCTGGTCCAAGATTATAAGCTTGCCACTTGCCTGAAAGAATCATAAATGGACACCAATCGTTTTACGTAACTCCAAGAGAGCTCATAGAAAGTCAAAGTTACAAATCAACAGAAGCCCATACAATACAAGAAGGTTCTTGTGTATCATAACGAGAAGGGACAACCGACAACTAGATATCTAAAACACACACACATATCCTTCAACTGAATCCATAGAGAACATCTCGCAAGATCCTAATAATAAGCTATCAGACACCATCAAGACTCTCGTAGAAGGTGTTGTTATAACTTATAGAAGTAATAACTAGACATTAGCAGATCATTTTGTGTGACTCAAGCTCAAGATGATAGAAGGCTTATGTGGACAGTGAGACCTTGAATCACTTGAGAACTGTCGTCTATAGGAAGCAGCTTAGTGAAATTCTTTGACTACTGTTTTTAAGATTATATTATATGGTTTGATTTGAAGGCACTAGAATGAAATGCATAGAACCAAAAGGCAAGCAACAGCCTCAAAATTTGTAATCCTTTCAATGTAATCTTGAATTCTTAATCAAGGAAGCTTGACAAATTAATGAAGCTAGGAGGAGCAGAAATACAATTTAAAGCCGAGTTTATTCTCTTTGTGCTTATAACATTTTGGTCTCTTTACTTCTTACAACATCTTATAAATCCCAAATGTTGTAGCCAAAAGCTTATTTATCGCCAGACTCGTACAAACAAAATATCAAGCTCTTTAATGAGCCAACAATTAACAGACCAAGATATTTGTTGGTTTCCTCTTTATACTTCCAAATCATGCAGCAATATTTTTGAAATCCTGAAATTGGAAGGTAAGATCAATAGGGAGTTTGATACCACACCCTACTACATGTTATGTTTATGCTACCTGAACCAAGTGTTCACCCTCTTCATACGGTTCAGGCTCTATACCAGCGAAGAGGTAAGGATGACTGCATGCTTTACGTAGCTGTATTACCTGCATAAAGGTAGAACCTTATGCAATCAAATACTAATTTCAAATAGAAAAAATTAACTTCAAATTCCAATCAAGTACATGAAATCAAGAGACACAAATTTGGCCACAAATCATATAAAGAAGAAAACAGAATTTGGCCACAAAATTATAACGTTTTTGATGATATATGGTAGAGAAAGTTTAATTTGAAAAGTAATTAAGTAACTGTATGGTAGGTAGAATTAGCCTATCCATTATAGATATATTTTCTTTTAGACGTTCCAATCAAGCACAAAAGCTTCATAAGCACGAAGTTGGCTTACAATATTCTGCAAGGATTGCTGATTAGAAGTCCCAGAGGACAATGCCAGAAGCTTAGGAAGCTCTTTTCTTAGTATTGACAAATACACCCTCTTCTGCAAGGTTGCCAAGGGAGCCATCCTACGAAGACAAAATTGTTGAGCAAGCTGCTTTTATTTGCATATTATTCTAATTAAATTTCCTTTCTACTTATATTATCAAATGAAGGCATGCCGGATATAGGCTTCCCATTCACTTGGTGATTTATATATAATTTACCAGTCAAGATACAATTTAACCTAATTAAAAACAATAAGATGAGATCCAACAGTTTTCAGAAAGAGAAACATGAAACTAAATTGAGCCACTGTAAGAAACTTACAAGGTGATTTCAGTGAGAGGTGGCAAAGATAGGGTTCCGCTCTCAATAAGCCTAGATTTTGTTCTTCGAAGCATGAATGCCCCTAAAATATATTTTAAGCTTTTGAACTTATCCTTGTCTATTGGTGCACCTTTACCTGCTTAAGAAAGGGAAGTGGAGTAGTCAATAGGCAATCATTGATTCAATCACATTGACCATCTTACATGGAAGGATGTATAAGAAGTAAGAACAATATGTTCATAGCATCAGCCCAATCACCCAAGGAATAATTGAAGTTCATGACAAAATCTAATGCTATGAAACACTTCTAAGTTTCTTCTAAAACATTTAACAAACTTTATGAAACCCTTGGTTCTCCAGCCAAAATCTTTTTGCAAACAATTTTCACAATGCGAGGGTCTACAAGGAAACGCTCATTCTACTATTGGGGTAGAGACTAGGTTTGCATACATCTTACCCCCAGACTCCTTTCAAGTGGGACATGGCAAGTTGGTCACTAATATTCCTTTTGTGGCAAATAAATTAAATCAACGTGTTGATATTGGAAGACCCAATGGATTCTTTCGGTGTATCATTTATAGGTCTGGTAGGGTCTAGTAGAGATCAAAGATCTTGATTGACCGACCCAGCATTCGGGGTTGGGATTTGGTTACAAAATCTAATCCTAACAAAATTATGAAAGTCAAACCTGGATACCATTATGGACCATCAACACACTAAGAAACAATGAACAAATATCTTTATTAAAAAAAACAAATATGGAAACGCTTCTATAAAAAGCTACATATATGTCCTCCCAAATGGAACATTTTAGCACAGATGTGCAATCAGAAAAGATGGCCAGGAAAAAGTTTTCATACATGTTCTAGAAGTTTAACAAAAGTACCAACAGCCCAACAGTCAACTTTAAGCAAATGTGACACTGAGAGAAGACAGATAATAGTACATTAAGAATAGCAGGATGAAAACTGAGAAAGGATCTGCACCTTCCTTGAATGTAGCACAGAATTGCTCCAATGTCCCAAAGATTGAAGTCATACAGAATTGCAAGAGTGCCCAGAGTTCAGTAAGGCTATTCTGTATAGGGGTTCCAGTCATGAGTAGACGTCTAGGCATGATATAGTGCTCTCTAAGAACATTATACAAAACCTGAAAGCCACCAAATCATGAAGCTGAAATACGCTACAAGGAAATCAATAAGCTAGGTGTTAACTCATCATATCTAATGTCTAATTTTGCTGCAAGATAATATGTAACACTATTTAAAATATCATTGGATTAATAATGGAATTTTGAAGCAGTAAAGCTTCAAGGGACAAGAGATATAACAGAAATAAAAGGTACTGAACCATATGTTTGTTATACTACGGATGGCAGCAGAAAGATAGGTAAAGTCATCTTTAACGGGTCCTTTTTCAGCATAATTTATGCTTGTTAAGATTATTAACCTGATATATGCAACTTCTTTAAGAAATATAAAAACTTCTACCATGGTTTAAGTTAGTTTTGAAGTTATTTGGCTAGTTTGTTGCTTTGAGTTTCTCCCCTGGTCAGTCCCAATGGTAGAGGTGTGGGTGTAATTCATATGTGGAGAGGTGTTGGGTACAAGTCTAAGCACCGGCACCGCACCTCTGCCAACGAGATGCATGCGCTAATTTATCTCCCCCATGATGATGATAAGACCCAGATCAGTATTATTATTATTATTATTATTATTATTATTAGATAATTACTTATGGTATTTTATTTATTAGGTAAGTACTATTTAGATAAGTATTATTTTAGATAGAGATTAGAAATCAATTATATTAGGCTATTAGGGTTGTAATTTTATTATGGTTAATCTTATTGGTGATTTTGATATCATTGGAGAGTGGTTTACCTCTCGAAAGTAAACCATGGGAGAGTTGATCGACCTCTCAAACGTCGATTGTTCTATCTTTTAATTTTCTGTTTTGTCTTTTTAAGACTTTACCAATTGGATTCCTATCAATTGGTATCAGAGCGGTCGATCCTCGGAAACACTGTTCACTGACGGAGACTGTTCATCTGGGGGTATTGTTCATCGGTACTGTTCATCTTTAAAAAAAACATTGTTCATCTTTAAAAAAACTTGAACGATACAATTTTGAGCAGCGGAGATGGCAAGCAACATGGAAAGAATCAGAATGCAGTTCGAAGAATTAAGAAAGGCAATCAACGACTTATCTCGGGCGGTCGGTAAACGAGGAGGGAAGAAGGCAAAGTTTGGATCCAAATCATTCTCAGATGAAGATGAATCTGATGGGCGAAAGAAAAAGCACGACAAAGGCTGGGGTAAGGGTTTGTTGTGTGATTATTGCAAGCTCAAGATCCCTCTCTTTGAGGTGGAACGATTCAAAAAATTGATTCCGCGTGTCCAGAGTTCAAAAACCGGCAGGAGATGATAAAGTTGTCGCGGCAGCAGGTGCAGACTTCCAGGTCGCCATGGCAGCAGGCGCAGACTTTCAGGCCACCGCCGGCACCTAAGATGGCAATGCCGGTGTCAACAAACGACACTAAGCCGCTGATCCATGAGCACGAGTTTCCTATACCACCATTCCGGGAGGCCAATAGTGAGAAGGTTGGTCGTCGAACGATTGCTAGCCTCGGCGATACGAAACCCGTGATCACGGCAACAATTGTTAGCAAAGGCAAAGAAAGTAAAAAGGAAAAAGAGAATGACAAGAAAGTATTGCTAATTGAAGAGAAGAGAGGTTCCCTAAGAAAGAAACGGTCGTTGAAAGACATAATTGATGAAGGAGGCGACCAAGCCATAAAGATATTGTCCGCCGATCAGTCACAGAAATTAGGGTTTCACTTGGGAGCAGACCCAAGACATCCAAATCAGGATTTCCTCTATTTTTTCTATCCACCTTGAGGACAAGGTGTTTTTTGGGGGCGGAGTAATGATAAGACCCAAATCAGTATTATTATTATTATTATTATTATTATTATTATTATTAGATAATTACTTATGGTATTTTATTTATTAGGTAAGTACTATTTAGATAAGTATTATTTTAGATAGAGATTAGGAATCAATTATATTAGGATATCTTTTAAGTATAAATAGGCTATTAGGGTTGTAATTTTATTATGGTTAATCTTATTGGTGATTTTGATATCATTGGAGAGTGGTTTACCTCTCGAAAGTAAACCGTAGGAGAGCCGATCGACCTCTCGAACGTCGATTAACCTATCTTCTTATTTTCTGTTTTGTCTTTTTAATAGTTTACCAATTGGGTTCTTATCAGATGACCGTCAGACCGGTGTGGTGGGGGGCCTCACCAGTGGGGTAAGGAATATAAATAACCATGGTTCAGAACTACACTTTCAGGTTTCGCAACATGTTATAACAGTAGCCTGACACCTAAACAAGAAATAAGATGTTCTGATTAGTATTCTTGGTTGAAAACTAATTTACATTCATTCGTTTGTGTTTATGGAGTTCACAATATATAGGGCAGCTGTTCCAAAATCACAGGTTATATAAAGACAGAATCAAAACTGGTCCCAGATATCAATTTCTTGGAGAGGGAACTGGTCCTAGATTTAAGGGAATACGCCACCCGGTGGGGCCCCCCCACCGCACCGGTCCCACGGTCATCATGGGGGTGGTAAATCATCGCATGCATCCCATTGGCAAAGGTGCGGTTCCCATGGCTTGAACCCGGGACCTCACACATATGGATTACACCCACACCTTTACCACTAGGACAGATTAGAGGGGACTGGTCCTAGATTTAAGCTATACAAATATATGAAATTAGTACTTGCATATTGTTACAGATCATTTTCCTTAATAATGTCCCATATTATCGCTATAAATGAAACAACAGAAACAAGGCTATGCTCCTTCGCAGTGAAAATTTAAATTAACTAGCATAATCTTAAACCTACACTGGAAGGATTTTTCAGTCTTTGCGCCTCATCAATAACAGCATAATACCACGGAATCTGGCAAAGGAAGTCTTGATCAATTAACGCTATATCATATGTTGTAAGGAGCACATCAAACGGTAAATCCTGAACCTGCATTATTTAACAACATGTAAGCATATGCATCCCGGTCGACAAAAATTTGTTCCCCTGCCTACAGGTAAGCAGGTAAGCAGGTGCAGCCAGAAAGGCCACTTACATTGGGCGATGATGATTGTTTTTCCACATGTTCATACATCTCCCTTCTCAAGGCGCGTCTATATTGTTTGTCTCCAACGTACCGCAGAACCTTCAACTTTGGGGCAAATTTGGCTACCTCGGATACCCAGCCATCGGTAACACTGAGAGGACACAGTATCACTGCAGAAGACATGATGTGTTTGAATTGTAATGATGATCAAAACATGTAATGTTCGCAATTAGCAAAAAGAGTTTTCATTGCTCACAGAAGGGTCCGTGTACGCCTCGACAAAACTTTAAATAACTCAGGAAGGCGATAGCTTGTAAAGTCTTTCCAAGCCCCATCTGCCAATAACAATTTAAAGGCTGAGCTCAAGAACTAACTAACATGGCATGACAGAATCAAAAGGTCACACTTCATACATGCTTTAAGCTACTAAGATTTCATTGATCAATCAAGATTTGTAAAAAGCATTGTTCATTAAAGAGAAAGCTTCAAGCACGTCCAAATTTAAATAAATAAAAGCTTCCCTCGAGTTATCATAGTTAACTAATGTCCTATAAACAGCCTCAACCATCACTTTTGAAGATCAAGAAAGCAGTTAAGTACAATTGTCTTATGTTTTACAGATGTATATTAAATTGTATGGTAAAGATGAGAACAATAAGATGTTACCCCCAAATGAGATGTACTTCCATTTGCAAATAACTAAATAGAAACTTTACTAAAGATATTTTATTCCAGCCAAGTCTACCAGTTGGGATATTAACAACCATAGACGGACCTAAGGAGGAGTACACGATGGCACGAGCCACCGTATTATTTGTCCGACGAAGGTAAAAAAAATTATGAAGGTGCAACCGTATCGTTTTGGTGGATACTACAGTATTATTTTCTAAACTTCAAGGGTGCACCTAAAAACTAAAAAATTATCTCAAAATCAACCAAAAAACTGAAAATTTATCTCGAAATCAACCAAAAAGACCGAAAATTTCTCTCAAAATCAACAAAAAAAAACTGAAAAACTATCTTTAAATCAACAAAAAAAAAAACTGAAAAAATATTTTGAAATCAATCAAAAACCCAGAAAATTCTCTCGATGCAACAAAAAGTAAAAAAGTCTATCGAAATCAACAAAAATTAAATTAAAAAAAAAACCTAAAAAATCTCTTGAAAAATTGAAAAAAAAAATCTCTTTGAAATCAACCAAAAAATTGGAAAAAATAATCTCTTAGAAATCAACCAAAAACTTAACTAACCAAAGTGGCTTGGCACTGCATAGTGGTGAACTCGAGTTCGAACCCTGGGGACCAATTCTAGAGGTACGCAGGCTTCGACCCCGGGCTGCATGCTTTAGCCGTCGGCCTTCGGCCCAAAATTGTGAGGATTATTCTGGGCCAGTGTGGTCTGGGATACCTCTTCCAAGAAAAAAAAAAAAGAAAAAACAAAAATACCACGTGTAACCAACATACCAATACAGTAAAAGGTTGAGAAGGCAATAATTTGACCTAAAACCTACTTTAAAAGCATCAAACATCAAGGATTCAAGCTCAAACATAAAAATTAGGCTTCCGGCTTCCAGATAGAAATGCAACTATACCTCATCTCCTGCAAAACCAGATAAAATCAACAACCAAATGACCACAAAATTCTCGTAAATTGAAACGATTATATATGAAATGGAAGTAAAAGGCGGTTAGTAGTAGTACCGAGAATAACGTTGACACCGATAAGGTATCGTCGTATAAGCCATGAAATTCCTTCGATTTGGTGAGGCTTAAGCGTGGCGTTGACGCCTATATCGGAGCAGTTGACTTCAGCCGCCTCCACGGCGGCGCGTGAGTCTCCGGCGAACACGTGCTTAGCGGCGGCGATTAACCTTTCTTCGTAGTTCATTATTTTTGTGTTTATGGCGCAAACGCTGCTGAATTTGAATTTTGGTGAAAATATATTTACTCCTTTGACGAAATTAACCTTTTTAAGTGATGAAATTTACGGAAGGGTGAAGAGGAGTTAGAAGATGGTAAAGGTTGTTTCTGTAATCTTGCATTTCTATTGCGGCTAGGAGAAACGTGGCTTACTTGAAACGATTCCTATTAGACACGTGGCATCTTTTATATAAGGCCATCATCACTGGGCCCTCAGATCCCCATGCGCTACATCAAAGTCACATCAGCTTTTTCATAAATGTACGATAAGCCCTTTGAAGCCTTCTCTATTATTACCTGGACCCTTTCAATACAACACATCACACAACACGCACCACACACACATCATAGCGGTTAAGTCGGCCTCCCCAACTCGCACACCCCGGAGCTCGCCAGCCCCAAGCACTGCTACTAATGGCCTAAAAAACTGAGTGTTAAAGACCACTGGCTTTACACCGAATTATGAAGTGTGATAGATTTTACTGGAGCATCTCCAATAGTTTCTCTAAAATAAAGAAAATTAGGTTTTTATTCTCTAAATTGTTTAAACAGCTTCTCTATATGGTTTTCTAAAATAGAGAAAAATTAGAAAAATCTCAAAGTTTATAAATTCTCTAAAACTTGATCGATGGAGAAAGAGAAATTATTTTTTTATTCATTTCCACCAATAAGGTAAATCAATTATTATTTTATATAAATTCTTTTTAAAAAAGTATATTAAGTAGATAAATTTATATAATGCAATGATGGCCAGCTTAGTTGGTCTGATGCATGGGTTATAGTTCTCATATGGTGAAGGTCAGGAATTTGACTTCTACTGGAATCCATTGTGGGGTATTTTCCCTGAACGGGTGTCGGGTTCAAATCTCAGCTGATGCCTTGAAGCCCTTTAAATGGAAATTGGATGGCTAGGCTAGTGGTGGTAATTCTCCTTGGAGAGGTTTCAAACTCGGGTCATCATGACTTAGTGCCATGGTAGCACGATTATACTCCGTTACACCAACATGTCTTTCAAAGAAAGATAAATTTATAGAATATTTTAATAATATAATAGAAGTTCAAATCTTTAAAATAGATAATATGTTGAAGTTAAAATATAAACTTTTTCGAGATTTTAAGTTTTGAATCTCTATTTTTAGAAAAATTATAGAGAAGCTGTTGAAGATGCTCTCATAAGTAGTAACATGTATTTATATAAAAGATAACTTTGTACCTATGTTATTATATAAAAAGTTAGTACGACGGAGTTCATGCAAGTATATGTTTACAATAAATATATATATGTGTGTGTGTGGTGCAGCTGATGTCTATTTTACGTGGTTGTTATGACTGTTGACAAAAAGGAAGTTACTTGCTAAGCAGCATGACGGCTACTATGGAGTACATACTTGTGGGGCGTCTATGTACAGGGTTCTAATAAAAAAGAGCTGCAACCTTTTCATATTACTTTGCATGACTCCCAAAAAATTTGATTTCCCCTGTAAGAAGAATATATTATTATTAATGTTATGTAAATATGTATTTTCTGTGTCTATAAGTACTCATACCTGGGTATCAGTTGTTCTCTGAAGTTGGGAATTCCATTTCTTTTTTCTTCATTTTAGTTTCAACTTCATCTGCATATGAGTAATTACTAATTAGCAAAATATAAGTTTTGTAGCCTGAATTATGATTTTCGACAGTGGAATCCACAAACATTTGCACATACAATTTGATTACTAAAAGTTCATGACCTAAAAGTATTGACATGTACATTGGAATCTAGCAGGTGAAAGATATAGAATTGTCTATAATGACGTATAAATGCATATGCACAAAGTGATAAAAGTTACCACAGTTTTCTAGTGGCAGCGTTTGTTTGGATTTTGTTGTTGAACGACGTACGTCTTCTTTTGCTGACCTCTTTTGAGTTGAGGCAGATGGTGTTGTTGATGTAGAAGCTTTGATAGTTGATTAAGTGACGTTGTAATTATGTAATGTATTGTTTTAGAGAAGCATCAATTTACACAACTAACCTGACGTCGATTCCTCTAGGTCATGTGTAGGTGGTATCATGAGGTCGAAAACTTCGTCTAGTATGAACTCAAATGTCCCTTTTTTGCACTGAAGGTTGAAGTGGAATTGGAAAATATGTTTTCTTTCTTTAATTTCATGGAGCACGGGTGAAACCTCGTGTGGATCAGGGTTTCCTAATTCATTCACTAATTTTCTACATTCTATCTTGGTAATGGCGTCGGCAACAGGGGAGAAAAAAATGAAAGTACCTATTGCAGTGTCATCTAAAACAAAGGCTTTGAAACTGTACGTGTATTCCAGGAGATAAATGTTTAGCTACTGGTTGATTAGGGTTAGTATGTTAATATACATAGGTTTGAGTTATATTACCTATAGTTTGGTTCAGCCTGTGGACCATGGTCTCGACATGTAAACATGGAGGTACCATATATGTTACTTTCTTGCTACATTTTGCACATGAAAGGTGGTACCATTCTTTGTGACTACTGGTTTATACGACTCTTCCTTTACATGTAAAGCTTACTGACTGTAATCATCAGGTAGTTGAAAGATTAGGTTTTTATAACTGAAAGTGACAGTAGAAGTTTAAAACATAATCACCTTATATGTATCGGGGTTTTGTGTCAGTAAGATAGCTAAAGGAATTCTACATCATGTCTTTTCGATGGCGTCATCGTTATACCTTTGGTCATTAACAGTCAGTGGTGGATTCACGTCACATTTGGCTTTTGTATATGCTTTGTTAAAGTTTAACATTTAGTGAAAGTTGAGCAACAATCTATAGAATAAAGTATAAGGAGTGAAGAAAATGTGTGGTTAATAAATTATAAGCAATGTAGTTGTATTTTTACTGGTGACATGATTGACAAAATTCTTCAATGTCAGGGCTGAAGTAGTAGTAGGTTAACTGTTATGGTAGCTGATAGTTTATATTCACCTGTAACAGTATAATGTGGTTAGTTTTTTTTTTAAATGAGAGTTAAAAACGAGGTCATGGAGAAACAGATGAAGCGAAGCATTAAATCAAATTAAGGTGATGAAAGATTTATTTAAAGTAAGGTAGATCATTTGTGTAAGAAATGGTTCATAAGAAAGAGGTGGAACAAAATATTAAATCAAATTAGTCAAACTAAAATTGTGAATATAATTAGGGAGATTTGTTAGCCAAGAAGTGATGCATAATGTATTTTTTTACTGATATGGGATTATAATATTTGTGTTGTATTTGGAAGTAGATTACATAAGTCTTTGGTTTTCACATCAGATTAAATAATAAGTGGTATATTCTGTTTACTTTGTAAAATAGGTTTTTTATTGCCTAATTTTGCAATGATAATGGTAATAAGAAAATTCGCCTATGTACATCGTTACCCGACATGAATTTATAGCCAAAATGATGGGTTTTGGCATAGAATTAGATGCAACCTTGTCAAAGTGTCGTGCTATTTCTTCCCATAGTGTAACTTCAACAATATTGCCACTATTTACAAAAACCATTGACTTGTTGTAAATATAAAATAATAGGTATGTTCATAAGATGTATTATCAATGAGTGAAAGTGAATATATGTGCTTACTTTAAATTCTTTATATCTAATACTCTTTTGGCAACTTCGTTTCTGTTTGGGTCACCTGATTCTCTTAGCTCTCAAACCCTTCACACACATCCGATGAAATATGATAAAATAAGAACATATGAATTAGCATTTAGTATTTTAGAATGTGGTTGAGACATATTTTTATACCTATGAAAACAGAGTTTTTCACAAGTCGTGAAGGTAATTGATTGTAGGAAACAATGCAAAAATGATGAGCTGGGAATTCAGTTGATGGTATTTTCTCGAACTTGGTGAATTTCCCGAACATAAGACTTGCGGGATTAGATAACGTTTGTTTTCAAGGTTTGGTTTTGTCACAGAGAAAATTGAAATTTTATATACCGAATCTTGCTCCATGACGTGGCTGAAGTAAGTCATATCGATAAAAGCCGTATTTACCTGAATGACATCTCCCTGTAGTAGTAAAGAGGAAGTTTTGTTATTACAATTTAAGAAAAATAGTTAAAAATTTATAATATGTTTGTTTTTGTTAATTAAGTTCGATATATCTGTCTGTCTAGTAACATGCAGCAATAGCCTATTGGAGCTGGAGTCGGAGGATTTATGCTTATTTATGTTTGATGCACCTTAACTTCGATTATTTTCGCTGAATCCCCAGGTTTCAGATCGTTCATATTGATAATTGTTGTTTATGCTCAAAATCACACCTAATACGACTTAAGGTTCACTTATGAGGCTTATCCATCGAGAGAAAGGAACTTTATCGAGAAAACATACGTAAACAAAAGAAATATAGGACAAACGATTTGATGACGCAGGAAAAACCTCAGGACGAGGAAAAACCTGCGGTCGGCTTAAGATCAAGCCGACGCTCCCCTAGCTATCACCAAGAATGGGTGATGTCCTTACAGTTACAGCTTATGATCGTTCGTACAACGAAATAAACAACAGTCTGCGTATGTAAATTACAATTGATCGTAAAAGAAAATTTAGAGAGAAAATATTACGGAGAGCTTTCGAGCGTTGGGTTGTGTCTGTCGATTAGCTTCAACATCTTTTTTATAATCGAATTCTTCGTGACTCCTTGGTCATTAATTGTCTTCTTAAAGATAACGGTCATAACAGTTGTAACGATCGAGACACATTAGTTATTCTTGAATCTTTGTCGTTGTTTGTCACTCATTAACTGCTTTAACCCTGCATTAAAACAACAACTAAGACATAGGTTACCGTTAGTAATCAAGGGTCTTGCGTTTTCTGCTTAGTATCATTCGTTATCGTGAGATATCGTACAATGGTCATACGACAGACGTACGATAGTCATTTCTTTCGGACAATGTCCTTATTATTTCTTTAGGACCTTATTTAAATACAGGATCATGATCCTATACATAGTCTTATGTATTCATGTCGTCGTCGTGTGTCGTAGATTTTTACCCAAACAATTGTCATCCTACATTTAGGATGTGTTTACTTGTGACTTAATCAGCTTAATAGCTGAAAAGACTTAATCGCACACCCCAAGGTTTAAAAAAACGGAAACGAGCCTCGAGGCGTTTTTTTAACTAGTACGTGAGGCGTAAGCCTCGAGGCGGTCGAGGCGTACACCTCAAACAATAAATAAATAAATTATAAATTCATAATACTTAACATAATTTTATATTTCCATACCAAAATAACCAAACCATAGAAATATAGAATTCATAATTCAATAATACTACTAACTACTAAGTACTAACTATTATCCAAAATAACCAAGTCTTGAGCATAAACCTATATATAAGTTTATAATCATAAGTTCATCAAACATTATCCAAGCTAAAACTTCCATAATCAACTCTATAATCATCTTCTTTGTCTTCCTCATCTTCCAAATCAACTAGAATTTTTCTCCTTTCTTGGTCTCGAACTCTCGCCTTCGCCCCTATTTATCTCATCACCATTTTCATCATCATTTGGATTGGCTACCCACTCATCATCGCAAGAGATGTCTTCTACACTTAAAGGATCTTCTTCATCTTTTAGGGTCTTTTTCTTTTGAAATCGTTGTTTCAACTTCTTGTTGTACATGATATACACCAAGCTATTCATCCTATTCGTAGTTAGACGATTTCTTCTTTTCATGTGTACTCAGGCCCGGCCCTGAGGGGGGGCCACAAGGGCGACGACCATGGGCAGCAGTCGAGCCCAGGGCATCAACGGCCCAAGCCCAAGCTGTTATTGTCATCAGTTAAGAAAAAAAAAACACTCTACCACCTAGAAGATTCGAACCAGAGACTTCCTGCAAATTTAGCGAGCGCTATACCACCACGCTAACGCTACCTTGATGTCTTTTTTCCATATTAAATTAATATATTAACTTTGCACAACCTTTAAAACTAACGCCATAGATGATTCTCCCACATGTGACAAGTTTTTCTTTTATTTAATTATACCTTCACCTTCTTTTTCCTTTTTTTCATACATATGTAAAATAGAAGATATCAAAAAATTTGATTCATATTGAAAATGAAAAATATTTTGTATTTTATCAAGACGATAATTAATTTTTTCAAATATAATACTCTTTTAAATATTTTATATTAACTTATTTGTTTTATTTTGTGTATGTATAAGTTTAAATTTTGATCTAAACATTTCTCCTCGTCCAGTGTTTTCACCAATGGGTAATCCCTCATGAATCGAACTGCCTTTAAGTGCTTCAGTAATAACCTCCCCCGTCTTGCTTACTCGCTACTTGACTTTCAAAGAGGTAGTACTGTAGTGTATAAGGAGTCATCGTAACTACTTGACTTGATACCTGCTTTGAAAGCCTATTTCAATGCGACTACTTACAATGAATCCTTATACTAGTACAATACTACCTCTTTGAAAAATATAATAGAAAATCAGCCTTTTCTTTTATTCTATGAATCTAAGTAATCTATACTCTTACCCTTTGAAGCTAATGCATTAGAAGCTCGAGGACACAGCAATGGGATAAACATTAGGTTCGTCCCCTTCATTCAATAATGGTAGAGTTGTTAATATACGTAGTCTACCATGACTTAAAAAAGATTGAACACATTCACAATGTTGAAGTCATATGTGATGTTTTTTGGTTTTAACAACCTCGATGAATAGAACATGATATCATTCTTGTTATATTTAATAAAATTAACAAGTAGATTACTTGGTTCCAAAACGTACCTTATACATAGTTTATTTTATTTTATATATAGCTATCAAGGGCATATTTTTGTCTTTTCGCCATGGGCATCCGAAATGTCAGGACCGGCCCTGTGTGTACTTGATTGAAGGTACTCCAATTACGTTCACATGCGGAAGATGAAGTAGTAAGCCCAAGAATTTTCATTGCAAACGACCTTAACTCGGGAACCTCAACTCTATATGTATCCCACCATTCAACTACATATTTCAATGAAAAAGAGAATGATAGTAAGTATTTACAAAAACTACAATCCTATAAATAAAAGGTTTAAAGTATAAGTATCTACCCGATGAACGTGTCTTGTAACTTGTCAAAGATCCTTTTAACAAAAAACAACCCTTGTCTATTCTCGTATTCATTAATTTGTTCTTCAATCTTTGAATACATGACATCATCCTTTACGAGCCTCTCCACACAAGCAAACAACCCCCGTGTTATATCCGAATGGTTAGAAAAATCATTAAACCATCTAAATCGAGGATTCAAAAAGTATCCCGATGCATGTAAATCACGGTGTAATTGATGATCCCACTTTGCATCAATGATGTCCCAAATCTCCTTATAGGAAGAAACATCATCATCTAAGTTCTTTGCAATCCTTTCTTTTGCCTCATCCATTGCACCATAGATAAATCCCATTGCGGGAGTCTCACCATCAACAATTTGTAGGACATGTACAAGGGGCTTTGTGGTTTTAATAGAATAAACCACACTTCGCCAAAAATTGCGATCATCCATTACAATCTTCTTGATTGCTTTTCCTTCGGGTTTGTTTTCCCATGCACAATTCGACCACTCATTTGAAATAAAACATCGTTTGCAATCCTTGCTTCAACTCAAACATACTTTCTAATGTTAAAAACATCGTGGCAAATCGTGTGGCGGCGGGGTGAATAAGATTTTTTTTACAAAATTTTCTTGTCAAACTCAAGATCCATTGATGATTATGGACAAAATTGCTAACACGTTTTGCTTTAATTAAAGCATTCTTTTGTTGCGGCAATTCCCCGATTTTCTCAAGCATCAAATCAAAGCAATGAGCGGCACATGGAGTCCAATATAGTTTTTTTCTCTTCTCCATTAACATGTTACCGGCCGCTTTATACGCGCTAGCATTATCCGTAACTACTTGAACCACGATCTTCTCTCCAATCTCTTCGATCACTTGATCAAGTAACTCAAACAACTTTTGTGCATTCTTGATACAAATCCGATACATCAATAGTCTTCATGAAAACGGTCCCATAACGATTGTTGACCAAGAAATTGATCAAACTTCTATTTCTCATGTTCGACCAACCATCGGATAACAATGAAACCCCGGTTTCTTTCCATGTCGCTTTAATATCGTTAACAATTTCATCTGTTGTCTTCACTTCTTCTTTCAATATCCTAGTTCTCAACTCGTACATTGTTGGAGGACTTGTTGCTACATTGAATGGAATCTCATACTCATAGAATAACCTTCCAATATCCATGCAAACTTGGTTGTGGTGTTCTTTAGGATGTGTTGGACTTGGAGAAGCATTTTCGCAGTTTTCGACATCTTCCACAAATCGATCCATGAGACCTCTAATCCCATGAGAACTACCACCAACATTAGGACAAGGAGGGTTACATGCATCATTTCCACTAACAAATTAAGCGCCTTGATCCACCGTTTCTTGAAAGTTCTGTTGATAAGCAAGTTTTGTGTCTTGGAATTTACTTAAGTATTGGATGATCTCATCCTTGACTTCCGGAGGAACGCTTGGACAGATTGAAACACCTTTATGGGTTTGCGTAATATGTTCTTTCGCTCTCTTCACTCCTCCCGTGATCTCTTTATTGCAAAACTTGCACTTCAAGTATTTGTATCATTTTTTTGCTCCATCTCCGGGCACCGCAATTTCATCATTATATTTCCATGCAGGATCTTTCTGTGTTGCCATTTTAAACTACAATGCGGTTGCAAAACAGAAAGGGTTAATTACATGGGTATGTATCGAACTTGTCAGGTTTTATTATTGTATGTACTCAACTTATAAACTTACCATTGTATGTATCGAACTTTCTAAAATTGCCATTGTATGTATCCAACTTTATCAAAACCTCAAGTTCGATACACTTTCGTGACAAGTAGAATACATTCAATGATAGGTTTTGATCAAGTTGGATACATACAATGGCAAGTCTAGCAAATTCGATACATACAATGATAAGTTTATATACATACAATGATAAAACATGACAAGTTCGATACATACCCATGTAATTAACCCAAACAGAAAATATGAAGACTAAAAAACAGAAAACTGAAACAGAAAGCTAAAACAAAAAACTGAAGCAGAAAACTAAAATTGAAAAAGAAAAACTGAAACAGAAAGCTAAAACAGAAAGCTAAAACAAAAAACCAAGACAGAAAACAGAAGACAAACTAGAAGTAGGTTTTGATAAGAAAACAAATAAAACTAGAAGTAGGTTTTGATCAGTTTAGAAGGTTTATAGTTCACTAAAAGGTTTAAAATAGACAGAAAATGTGGACAGATTAAAAGGACAAAAAAATTTCTACCTGCCGGAGCTGTTGGCCGGAGCTCTTATATCCAGAATGAATCTTAGAGTGATGATGGTGTATTTTAAATAAAAGAAGATAACGAGAGAGAAGTCTTGGGGGTTTTTTTAAATGTCGGGTGGAGTAGAAGAGAAGTTAAGAAAGAAAATGAAAAGTCAAGATTGGAAAAAAAAAATGGCAGGTCAAGTATCAATTTTTAAGCAGTAGACATATATAGGTTCTAAGACTACACACATTCACAATCTCAACCAAGCCAATCTCAAAATTAAATATTACTTTCTCTCTCATCCACCTCATAATATTCAACAACAATCCAATCTCTAAATTTTTACACTCCAACCACAATCTTCTACAATCCAATCTAATCTATTATATTATTTTATAAATATTATATTTCTTATTTTTAATGACTTATAATTATTATTTTTTAATTAAAAATATAAAAAATAGATAAAATGACAATTATCTATTTTGAAACATAATTATCATTATAAAAAAGTTACCGTACAACTGAAATTAAATAAAACAAGACATAAAAAAAGATACGAAATTACATATTCGAAATACATAAATAACCGCAGTTAATTATTTTGACCGATTTTTTGCCATATATGCTCAATCAAATCATTTTTTAGGGCGTTATGAGTTTCCCTATTACGAAGTTGTTCTCTGTTAGCCATATAACGGGATAGGTTTGCAATCTGTTCAGTAGAATATGCAGTTGATTGACCATCATCTTCTGTAGGCATATCGTTAATAAACTCAGCAGGATCATGATAATTTTGATATGTATCTCGTTCATCTTCAACTATCATGTTATGCATGATGATACAAACAATCATAATTTTTCCCATTAGATGTATATCCCAAACAAGACATGGTCGTCGAATAAATGCAAAACGAGCTTGTAAAACTCCAAATGCCCGTTCAACATCTTTTCTACATGCCTCTTGAACTTGAGCAAACAGCTTGTGCTTCTGTATTTGAGGAGATGTAATGGACTTGACAAATGCAGCCCATGAAGGATATATGCCATCAGTGAGGTAATATGTCTTATCATATTCATGACCATTCACGACATAACTAACTTTTGGTGATTGACCTGTCAATACATCATCAAAAATAGGAGATCGGTGGAGTACATTAATATCATTAAGCGAACCTGGGGTTCCAAAGAACGCATGCCATATCCATAAATCGTATGATGCAACGGCTTCTAGAATGATTGTTGGTTTTCCACTTCTTCCAGCATATTATCCCGCCCATCCACTTGGACAATTTTCCATTCCCAATGCATGCAGTCAATACTGCCTATCATACCTGGGAATCCACGTTGATCTCCAACGTAGAGTAGTCTTGCCAGATCTGCTTCGTTTGGTTTTCTGAGGTACTCGTCACCAAAACATGAGATGACTCCATCTATGAAGTGCATTAGAGCTTCCCTTGTTGTGGATGCACCCATTCTCAAATATTCGTCAACCGCATCAGCTGATGCCCCATATGCCAACACCCTCATGGCTGCAGTACATTTTTGCAACGGTGAAAGACCTTGTCTACCTGCACCATCGGGTCTTTGTTGAAAATATTCATCATTAGCGGTTACAGCGTCCACTATACGGAGGAATAAGGATCTTTGCATTCGAAATCTTCTTCAGAACATAGCAGCGTCATATGTCGGATTGTCGATAAAGTAGTCTTCCATCAAACGTGTTTCGCCTATCTCACATTGTCTATCACGGTACTTCCTGTGTGCTCTTGGAGGTTGATCATTTATGAACAAATTAGATGAGTTTATGACTATATCGTCAATGATGCGATCAAGTTGTTGGTTTTCTTCAACAACTCGTGATTGCCATTCATCGTATTCATCATTGAAAGACATTTTAGTGGGTGTATGAGTCTTTGTTGAAAAAACTGTATGTATAAGTCTTTGTTGAATGGCAATTTATATAAAGGAAATTTACAAATATCTAGTGGAAAGAGAAAACAAATAATTGAGTGAATTTGATTGATTATATTGGCATGTGAACCTGACGGAAAGAGACAACACATGATTGATTATATTGGCACGTGAACCTGACGGAAAGAGACAACACATGATTGATTATATTGGCACGTGAACCTGACGAAAAGAGACAACACATGATTGATTATATTGGCATGTGAACCTGACGGAAAGAGACAACACATGATTGATTATATTGGCATGTGAACCTGACGGAAAGAGACAACACATGATTGATTATATTGGCATGTGAACCTGACAGAAAGAGACAACACATAATTGATTATATTGGCATGTGAACTTGATAGAGAGAGATAACACATACTGAAAGACATTGGCATTTAAACCTAACAAAAGAGACATCACATAATCGATAACACACTTGAAAAACAAATTACAACATCACACACTTAAAAAGCAAATTACAAACAAACACACAAAATAATAAAATACATATAGATAATCTTCTTCTGATAATCTCCACTATCCATACAGCTGTTGAATAAGACGTTGTTTCAAGGCCTCCTCCCCTGGTGACAGGTTTTCTTTTGCCAATAGTATATGCAGAGTCTTGTAGTGTGTATTCTCCTTTTCAAAATCAAGTTTTTTGCTCATCACTTTAACCTCACTGCTTCTTGTAATGTTCAATGAACGGAACTGTTCAGAATAGTCAGGAGCTAAAGAAGATTGCGATGCCTTACCTTTTCCTTTTTCTTTTTGCAGCATCTCTACCCATAGGACATTGAACTTTTGAAGCCGAAGCATTTAATGATTCTTGGTTGGTTTCGGTCGAATAATCTCCTTCTTCTGAAGTCCTTGATCTTTTTGTGCTTCCACCACTTTCTTCATCATCCACTTCAATATGTGGGCGAGAACGTGTTGTGTTACTTCCTAACTGTAAATCCCACTTGGGATGCTTACACATAACCTCGTTAAAAACAATTAAGTCATTAAACTTGCTTCCACCCATCTCAAAAATTGCATGAGCCTCTTTCTCAACATCTTTCGTACTCATTTCGCTCATTTTCTGCCGATATGCCTCTCTATACGCATCAATCCATTTGTTTGCAACTTCATTAAGTCGTGCATAATGACTTTTCATTTGATTATCGTTCCTGATGCCCAGTCCTTCTGGATTTTCAGCACGAGTTTGTTCATAGTATTCTCTCACCCGTGTCCAAAATTTCTCCTTCTTTTGGTTTTTGCCACGAGTAGGTTCTACACTAACAAAGACCCATCCTGACATTAACACGATATCTTCTCTGGTTTCCCATTTAGCAGCCTTTGAAATCTTTGGTGGGGTTTGGGTATTTTCAGGGATAGAAACTTGGTTATTATACATGAAACCCTCAGAGTTTTCATACTGTGTATTTGAATGATACCGAGAACTATCAGGATGTTGAAAATTCAGAAAAAAATTTGATTATTTGGATCCATAATAGATAATTGAAAGAACGAAGGAAGATAGCAAGAGATTGAAATGGAGAGAAAAACTGGTGTGATAAAAATATGTCAACATTGGTCTCTATTTATAGGGAATTGAAAACCATGAATTTTGGTATAATTTTTATATTTTAATTTATTTATAAAATACTGATTTTTAATTAGATAAGGTTTTATCTAAAAAAATCACCTTAACTAATAATATATTGACATGTGTCATTTTTTAAGATAAGATATTATAACAATCTGAGATTGCTTGGCGAATTGGTTCGGATGAGGTCGATCGGCATATTTCATTTTTTATTTTATTTTTTTACTTTTTTTGTCTTTATGTGGTTTTGAGATTGCTTCAGATCGTCAATGTGTGTAGTCTAAATAGGTGAAAAGTTGTATTTTTAAATATAAATAAAAGGACAATGTAAGTACAATGAAAAGACAAAAGCTAGAACTCTACCAAATTATAATAGAAGTCAACAAATTAAAAAAAAATGCAAAAAGAACACCATAATTGGTAAACGTACGCTTCGTCTTCGCCTCACCGCCTCGCCTCAATCAAAAAACGTACGTTCTATTCTATGGGTGTGAGGCGGCGCCTCACCTCGATCGTTTCTTTAAACCATGGCACAACCATCCATTGTTGTTCACCTATGACTTATTCACTCATCACTTGGCTTTTTCGCATAGCAGACAAGGAGCTCTTGTCCCCATTAAGCTCATTTTTTGACATTTATACCCTTCTAAAAAAGGCGCTCCTCTCTTAGAAAATAAAAAAAACACGCCTCCTTCTTTGTTTCTTCAAACCCTTGCTACAATCGTCATCTTCTTTACTGGTCATCCCCTTCGCCGGTTGTCCCCACTGCAGCTACTCCTATCCGACGACGTACACTGCTACTCATCTCCGGCGACGAACACCGGAGATGAATGTTGCATCGCTGTTACTGCACCGATACTGCTACTCTTCTCCAACGACGAGCTTTTCACCTTCGTCGCTTCTCCTCTCTGACAACGAGCTGCACTGCCGCTGCTACTCACCCCTCCGGTTGAAGAAGAACAAAAAATTATATTTTTCTGTCTTATTTTTTAATAACATTGCAAAAATCGAGTAACCAGGGCTTTGTATACTGTTTCCCTTTTTTCTTCCTTTTCGTATATAGTTATGTTGAATCCACAAAATATAGCAGCTTATTGTAAGTTTTTTTATTATATGACATTTTATTTGATTATATATACAAAATAGGTATATTTTCTTTAACTTGTAATGATTATATAAATTGTTGTTTGGTTTATTGCAAAGTAGCTTTTGTTAGTTTGATATTAATAGTTAGGGATAAAACAGTCATTTATGTCATTCAGACCGTTGATTCAGAAAAAAGAAGTAAACAACAATGCCAATTTATCCAGACAAATAAATTTATGGGGACAGACAAATTTATCCATACATGACTTAATGAAAAATTTGGTAAACAACCCCTTAAAGTGTTTCATATAATCAATGTTTAAAATTATGAATGTACATGTTAAACGAAATGGAAATCATAGGTTGCAAATGTGCGTATAATAAATACAATGTCAACAATATAGATGATAACAATGATGGGTTAAATAAATGCTAAAGATGTAATTATTTATATGAAACAAAAAGAGTTGTTTTATAAATTTGTATTTCAAAGTAAGCAAATTATTTATGTATGATATTATGTTTAAGGTGAGTTTGTGATTACCTTAGAAGTATCTACTGTCTTTAAGAAATTTGAGTAAACAATATTTTTAGTGTAGTTGGATGGTAGACGTTGGTCCTGCTTAATTAGTATTTTAAGACCATTAGCGGATGTAACTCTTGACAATGCAACATATAGTTGTCCATGACTAAAAATTGGTTTAGGAAGAAAAACTCATATCCTATTTAGTGATTGTCCTTGGGTTTTGTTAATTGTCATTGCGTAACAAAGTTTGACAGGGAATTGTGTTCGTTTGAATATAAAGAGGGTTGTTTGTCATTATGGTACAATGTAATTCGAGGTTTATACACTTTGTAGCCCATGTGTATTCTAGTGATAACCTCTGCCTTAATGATCCTCGGTAGTAATTGCCTGATTATCATCTTAGTTTCGTTACAAAGGCCTGTCATTTGATTTTTAAGTTTCAAAGTAACATTATTGGTGCGTCAACTTTTAATTAAAGAGAATCAGTAGGGAAATTAATGAAGTGTAATGCGTTAAGATATTCAGGAGGATAAAGAATTTCTGCATCTCCTTTTTCGTTTGCACGTGGAATGATTGAGTCAACATTTAAGTAACTTCTTTTAATAAAGTATCGAGTATGAGGTTGTTAATATCATCAACGTTTTCATTATTAGGACAAATAATAACCCTATCACAAAATGTAGTTGCACTTGGTTTATGAAGGGAATCATGGGTGTATATAAATTGAATTAGTTCTATGAGAGCATTGTCATCATCTGGTATTAGATATTTAGTTCGTATTTTCACCCGTTTTGCATCAACGGGATTGTCTTCATCAGCCACCCCAATACAACCATATCTCCTATTTGTAATAACCATGATGAGAAATTTGCAATTTCTTCTTCTTGTATGTAAGTGAGATTTGGTTAAATGAGTCTCATATTTTCACATAGTGTATGTATTTTGAAATGTTTCCATAGTGGTGGTTCAATTATACATGATGCAATAATGTCCATCTTGTTTTCCTAGGTTTTACCGGTAGTGTCTGTCTAAAATCTCTACCTAGGAGTAATGTTTTTCCACCGAATGCACACATTGGTAGATCGAGTATATTTTTAAGTGTCCTATCTAATGCTTCAAAGCATTTGCGGTCACTCATTGGTGCCTCATCCCAAATAATGAGTGTCGTTTCAAGGAGTAAGGATGCTAGTTGTGTGTTTTTCTTAATATGACAAATTGTGTTGTTACTAATGTCCAAAGGAATCTTGAATTGAGAGTGTGTAGTTTTTCCTAATGGTAGTAAAAGAGATGCTATTTCAGAAGATGCAATTGCCAAAAGAATTTTCATTAACGTGCACAGTGCCAAAATAATTGTGGTCCAAAGGAATGTTTTACCGATACCGCCATGTTCGTATACAAACATGAGCGTTTGTCTCTTTTCTAAGCAACTACTTATGATTGAATGATAAATTATGGTTTGGTCGGTCAATATTTAGTTTTGATACTAAGATGTTATGCTCTTTTGCTAAATCAATTTTGTCATAGTTTTTTTCTTCTATAAGTAGCCTATTTTTTAATTCATTGAGCAGTCGTGGTGGAGGCATAGGTAAGCCATATTCAGGAAACAAAGATGAATTAGAACTAGAGTTTAGTAAAATTTCGAGCTCATAGACTATGTACACCTGCAAATGTAGATCAAGAATGTCACTGTCAATAAATATTTTTCCTATTATGTCGTCATTCATTTGATGCCAATGTTCAGTCGATAAAAGTAAAGCATTTGAGACATCACAAAATAGGAGCATATGAGCAAATAAAGATCTCAGTTCTTTTGCAGTTGTTGAAACGGAAGCCTCAGTAAATGCATAAGTCCACTCTTTATCATCTCCAACAACATAATGCGTAGTCCTAACTCTTTGTCACAAAGCTTTCACTAATGCACTTAGTGAGAAAGAAGAGAAAAGAAAGAACTTAGAAAAGAAATGGAAAGAAGAACGACTTTGGTTATAGAGATGAAGAAGAGATGTGTTTGAAGAACACACTCAACATTTATATATATCCCATGCATTTAACGAATGGCATAACCACTTTTACACGTGTTGTGTACTTGGTGGTCCTATTCAGGGGCGAAACTAGGAATTAATGATAGGGGGTACAGAATTTCGGAGTCACATTTTATTGTGAAATAATAATGATAAATATTGTATTCAAACAAATAAATTCTTTTCATGAAAAATAAGTTACATCTTAGACTAACACACCAACCTTCCCAAGTTTCAATGATCATAAGCATTGCCAAATCCATTTTCTAATTGACTAATCTCTTTGGAATAAAATAACTATTAAGAATTTTGACACATACACCAAACAAAAAGTTGTTAACGTAATTAATAAAAATAAAACATGCAAGGAATTGGACCTTGCATATGTTAAGTTGAGCACGTCATTGTTTCATTGAACATAAGTCATCTATTATCTTATCCATGGAAAAAAAAAGCAACGATCTCCCTTTCAATATTAAGCAACAAGCAACTTTTAAGAAATTCGTCAACGAAGTCTTGTCTTCACAATTTTCATTGTCGAGAAAGCTCATTCAGTAGTTGTAGTAGAAACCGACAAAGTTAATATAAGACGAACCAATCTATCAACCAACGGATAAATTTATGACTTCCATGTTTCCTAGAGGCCTCCACACAACTTAGAAAAGTGTACAAGCATTTTTCAGTTGTGGATTATTAGGCTCATCCAAATTATAATGTTGCATCTCAAGCTTGAGTTGAATTTGCTATTGTTTTGTGAAGTCAACATGATAGAAGTTTTCGCCAATTTACAAATATCATCAATATTCAAGAACCTTTTGGATCCAAAGCAACACTAACACAAAGAAGTTTTGTTACTGACTCATTGAATCTGGAGTTCAACTTTTGCAACTGACTATCAATAGCAGCAATGAATACATCAAAACGGTAAATGATGTTCAATGATCATATCGTCTCTCTTACGACGTGAACAAATGATGTCTTTGTAAACTCCATTCATATCAGGGACGAGAATGCGATTGTTGTTGCAAAAAGAAACAACTTGATCTAAAGTGATTCCCAACCTTCATATCTAAGTTTATGAATTAATGTCTTTGTGGTAGAAACCAAAGTCAAAGCATTAACAATATCTTGAGATTTTTGTTGTAAAATTTGGCAAAGTTCGTCAGTTATCCCCATAATTTCTTTCATCACATGAAGAACAATGACAAAATCAAATGATAATGCATGGGTAAGGGCATATCTAGCATCACCTTTTTTAGAAGTTGTGGACCCTTCAGTAGCAATGTCATTCAAAACTACGCAAGTCGGAGCAAACAATCTCATCAAGCTACATATTGATCTGAAATATGAACTCCATCTAGTATCTCCAAGTCTTTGTAGAGTACAAATTTGATTTGCTCATTTTCTGGTCTCAAGCTCTCCAATTTCAGCTTGCAATTTATCACTACGTTTGGAAGAAGAACAAACAACATTAACAATAAAGTTAAGTTTGAAAGCAATGATATCAAGGTCTGTAAGCTTGTTAAGTCCTTATATGGCTTAAAGCAAGCTTCAAAGCAACGATATCAAAAGTTTGATCGAGCCATGTTAAAAAGTCATTTTAAGATAAGTGAGTGTGACAGATGAGTTTATATGAAAGACACCACTTGTGGGTATGTTATGTTATGTTGATGATATGCTTATCATTGGCAGTGATGACAAAATGATAAAATCCATGAAGGATATGTTGAAAACTTGAAATCCAATTTTGACATGAAAGACATGGGTTTAGTGGATGTGATACATGGAATCAATATCATAAGAACTCGAAACAGTCTGGTGTTAAGTCAAACACATTATGTGGACATGATTCTTGAGAAATTTGATAAACGAGATACTAGTATAGCTATAACTTCGAATTGAAGCTAGACCACATCTATCCAAAAATAGAGGGGATATTCAGGGGCGGATGGCCTATATGGCCTTTGGGGGCCATGGCCTCCCTGTTTTTTTTTACCAAGTAGCTATATGGATTTATAGTTCTAAGCTAAATTATTTTCAAATATTTAATTGGCCCCCCACTTATAGTCCACTAAGCCATTTTATATAATTTCTATCAAACTTTTAAATTATAAAGAGCCCAGTATGAGAATCCACAAGAGGCCCACAATTCAAGTCAACAAGCAATTGGTCTATTCCCATTTAATTTGGCGCCAACAACTTCAATTAAATAAAATTAGGGTCCCTCATTCAATCACAATCAAACTAAAAACAAAAGTCCAAAACAATCATCGACTAACAATCATCATCGCATCAAGTCATCAATCTTAACTCCAAACAAAACCACTTCGTCCATCGATCACAGGTTTTTCTTTTTACTTTATTCAAGTTTTAAAATTCCATCTCTAATTCTCTATTCTCTAATCTCTTAATTGACTTTTAAATTGTTTGGTTAGGTTTAACCAATTATTTATTGGGTCTCTAACTCTATATGAATCTTTGATTAAATTTTTTTAATCAAAGAATAATAATTTATGATTAGTTGATTACTTTTGTTTATTGGGTCTCTATTAAAATTCAACTGTCTTACAGGGGAATTTGTATTGTTTGAATTTTGATACTTGATAGAATTGCATTCACTTTATTTACTTGTTTATTTGAATTGATTAAGTTTCGAATTTGTTTCAAATTATATATTTAATCTATATTTACACTTTTTTTTTATTTTTAGTTAAAGAATTTGTTCTATTTGCTTCATATGTAGACCAAGATGAAAAATCAACCTACAATTCATGATTTCTTTAAAAGAAAACATGCTAGCTCTTCTTCTCAATCTCATGATCCCGAAGAAACAACAAATGTAGATAATACTCCTACATCTAGTGTTCCGGCTATCGAAAACCCTCGTAAAAGCGCAAACGGAAAGTAGTGAAATTGATCTTAGTACACTTGAACGAGACCCTGGTTTGCGTTGTCAAATTTATGATTATCCTATCAATCAACAAGATACAATTCGACGAGCTTATATGAATCTTGGTACTCTTCAACTTAAACTTTCTATGTTTCCAAAATCTGGACCAGAAAGTCATAAGCGTAGCTTTCAAGCTTCTTGGTTTAGGTTATATCCTTGGATTGAGTATTCGCAAACTTTGGACGCAGCATTTTGTTTCCCATGCTTTCTATTTAACAAACCATCTGGACTTGGATACTACGGGCAACAAGCATTTACCATAGATGGGTTTAAAAATTGGAAAAAGGTGTGTGGGAAAAATGTGTCTTATTGACGCATATGGGAACTGAATGTACATCTTTCCACAATGTTGCACAAAAGGGATGGGATAATTTATTGAATGAGGCGAAAGATATACGAAATATGTATGAGAAGTTTACAACTAAAGAGCGTGAGAAAAACAGATTGAGATTGAGGGCTTCTATTTATTCCGTTCGTTGGTGTGCCTTTCAAGCAGTTGCATTTAGAGGCCATAATGAAAAATCATATTCCATTAACAAGGGAAATTTTCTCGAAATGCTAGAGGCACTTGGTGAGTTTAGCACTGAGCTTAAAGAGTTATTTTGTCGTGCTCCCAAATATGCATCATATACATCACCAGGGATTCAAAAGGAAATTTTGAATCTTATATCACATAGGGTGCGGTGAATGATTTCTGAGGAGATTGGCGGTCAAAGGTTTTGCTTACTTGTTGACAAAGCACGAGATGGGTCTCATAAAGAGCAAATGTCTATTGTTTTTCAATTTGTTAATAAAGAGGGCTTCATTATAGAGCGTTTCTTTGGAATTGTTCATGTACGCGATACTATGACACAAACGCTCAAGGATGGAATCTATTCTTTGTTGTCGCGCTACAACCTTGATGTGAAATCTATTCGTGGACAAGGGTATGATGGTGCAAGCAATATGTGAGGTCAGTTCAAAGGTTTGCAAGCCTTGATTTTAGAAGATTGTAAATACGCATATTATGTTCATTGTCTTGCTCATTGGTTGCAATTGGCATTAATGGCTGCATGTCAAGGAGTTGCAGCACTTCGTAAGTTTTTCTCACAACTGACTTTTATTGTCAATGTTGTTAGTGCTTCCTCCAAACACACTGACCAACTACGAGATGCACAAGTCGATCAAATTGCATACTTGATTTCTATTGATGAATTGGAGACCGGTAGAGGTCTCAATCAAATTGGTACATTGCAACGAGCTGAATACTAGATGGAGTTCTCATCTTAAATCAATTTCTAGTTTAATTAAGATGTTTAGTCCAACTTGTGAGGTTTTGGTCAAAATAGTTGAGGAAGGAACCGGTCCACTCAAAGTCGATGCAGATTCGGCGTATGAGGCCATGACGACATTTGAGTTCATCTTTGTTTTGCATCTCGAAAGAGAAATAATGGAGATCACTGATTTACTTTGTCAAGCTTTACAAAGACAAAATCAAGATATTTTTAATGCATTGAGGTTAGTTGCATCTACCAAAGAGTTATTGCAAAAAATGAAAGATGAAAAGTGGGATGATTTGCTTTGCCGTGTTAAGTCATTTTGTCAGGTACGTAACATAGTGATCTCAAAGTTGATTGTAACACCCCCTTTTCCCTTTTACGCAAATTAACAAATTTCCTTTAAGTTAAACTTATTTTGTGTATTACTGTTTCCAAAAGTTGAGGGGTTCAGTTGTTAATTATGGAACTTAAGGGTTGATTAGAAGGATATAAGTCAAAGGAAACCCTACACTCCCCTGGAAATCGATCATCAGGGAGTTGGGAAAGAGAGAGAGAGAGAGAGAGAGAGAGAGAGAGAGAGAGAGTTGGCGATGGAGAGATTTGAAGAGCAAAGAGATCAAATTGAAGGCTTACGGTGGATCTATTGGGGTTGTGACTACTTAATTCGCATTAAAGGTATGATCTTTATGCTTGTACTCAATCATTGGTGTAGTATTGAATAATTCTTGGGTTAGGGTTAAGGGTTGGAAGTGGTGACCAATTGGTCATCAATTGGTATGAAGTCTATGAAATTGAATGTTTATAAACGTTAGATTTTGACCATGGATGATGTAGAAACTTGATTTTGGCTTGTTTTGATCAAGAAATCGTTTTAGGGCAAGAGGAGAGGGAAAGGGGAAATTTTCGGATTTCCCGTCAGGATTGTGCGGCTGTGGGAAAACGGCTCGTTCTCCCTCGTCAACCGTTGGATCGTCGTGAAATTTGGACAGTAGGTTCACGACTCATCAATCTACAATCTGACCGGAGGGATTAGCGATCGGAGTTTCCAGTTGAGAGCAGCAACTTCCCGAAGTGGACTGGAATTTTCAGAAAGTCGAATTTTGGTGTTTTGAAGATTTGGGTGGTGTGTGCGTGCGATTCTCGAAGGCAAACGACGGATAATCAAGTGTGGTTTGTTAATAGATCTCAAGGTATGAATTCTAAACCCCCTTTAATCGTTGGATGGTGTAGTCATCACGATTTGGGTCAAGTATGAGAGTTCGGGTTAAGTTTTGGGGGGGTAATTGCATGAACACCGATTTGGGTGTAATTGATTAGTTTTTTGGTGTAATTATTGTCATGTGGTTGTGTATAATTGTTATGGGATGTTATATGAACTTGATTTCGATGGGTTGGGTCGAAATTGGAGTTGTAGCTAAAAACCCTTGTTGGTAGTCGCAACCCGCGACTTCCGTTTTGAGTCCGTTTTAAACCGTTTGGTCGAGGTACTTTATGGGACTTCTTAGGGACTTGTTTAGGCTTCTTTTAGGACTGTTTGAGGGTCCTAATTATAGTTATAAATAGTGGCAAATTCAGGTGTTCGGTTAGAGGGATCGTACTAGTTTTGCGTGTTGGTTATCGCGGCGATTCAGGTGAGTTTCACTGTACGTGCTTTATTTTATTGTGAACGTATATATGCATAATTTGTGTGTGAGTTACACTACGTGTACTCTTTTCCGTTATGTATGTATGTATTGTGATTGTGTGTGTGAAAGGGAACCACATGCCCTTGATGAGTTGTGGGGGCGGACTCGCGTCCTAAGCTGGCGAGAAAAAGGGAACCACATGCCCTTGGTGAGTTGTGGGGGCCGACCCGTGTCCAAACTGACGGGAGAAAGGGAACCACATGCCCTTGGTAAGTTGTGGGGGCCGACCCGTGTCCAAACTGACGGGAGCTTTATGACCGCATGAGAGTCGATTATTGTTTGGCATTATTGGTTGGTTATTTGTTGGAATTATCGTTGAAATTATTGCATTGGAAATTTTGAATTGGTATATGATTGTTGTTGTGATTGTGATGGCACCGATTATGGTATGTGCGTGCATGGTAACATAAGGTACGTGCGATGCTTGCTCACTAAGCTTATAGCTTACCCTTTAGTTGTTTCCCCTTTTTTTCAGGTTCGGGATTGGGTGTGGACAAAGGCAAGGCTCCGCTTTGAGGCTAGCTACGAGGATGGTTCCGACAAGTGAATTGGATATTTTCTCAATATAATTATTGGAACATAAATATTTGTAATTAATTATTTCTTGCAGGATAACTGTAATAAATCTATTTAACGTTTCCGTAACTTGAACGTTATTTTTAGTTATAATGGTGAAAATGTGGTTTATATTCTTAAAATTACTAGTTAGTATTATTTTCGAAACACTTGTGTTACAACTTGGTATCAGAGCCTGAGTTTAAGAGAATCAGCACACACGCTTGCGAGTGTGTATGTGGTTGGACTTAAACTAGGAGATTTTTGAAAAAGAAAGTTTATAAAAGAGTTGGAACCGTCGGCTAGAGCTTCAAAACGGAGGTGAGCAATACTTACGTTACCTGTATGTTTATTGATAAATTGTTGAGATGTTAAGTTGAGTGTGGGATTAAATGCTACTAACTGCATGTGTCATGTGATATGTGTAATGTGACTAGTTGGGAATTTATTTGTTGCATATGTAGTCCTTGGATTGGGATTTTGAGGATGGTACCAAGACCCAGTTTATACGATGATAATTTGGTAAGGGATTGCTAGGCATGTCCTTGTTTGGTGGTTGGCTAGTGACCCCGAGCCAAATTATCATTACCGGTTGGTTATAGTAGTACGGGCCCAAATAATAGTACTACTATAAACACCTGTATGGGCTAGGAATTGGTTAAATCTTGGGAATCTCGATAAATGGACTATGTTTGTGGTTTGGGTAGCTGTGAAGTGGATGTTTGACCATGAGGTCAACTGTGTTTGTTTGTGTTCGTATTGATATAGAGATGTGATCTAGTCTTTAGGCTTGCACGCGCATTATTGACTAGTGATTGGATCTTGCATGAGCACTAGTTATGATAGGGGAGTGTAGTGAGACACTCTAGTTAATGGTGATTGAGTAAGGTTGATTGATTCTTGTTGTACTTACATGAGTAGAGTAAGGGATCTAGTTTATAGAGTTGCGTGCGTACCAATGGCTAGAAGTGGCAAGAACTTTAGTGTTGAATAGTGAGTGTAGGCGAGCACTCTAATTGTAAATATTAGTATTGCCTTGTGATAGACATGTCTCTAAGTGGCCCTGTTTGGGTGTTCGGAGTAGTGACCTTAGGAAATCGTTCAATTGGCAGGAATTAAAAAGGTTGTGTAAATAGACTGCTTATTCCCACTCGGTGGATTAGGAGCACGGGCATGGATTTCTTATTCTTACATCGTATATTTTTGGTTCAACAAAGTACGTCTATGTTTATTTGATATTTTACAGGTGTACGGATTCCTTATTCCCCCGTGTATGTATTTGATCTATTAAGTTCGTTTGTGTTTATTTGATACGTATGTAGGGATGCTTTAATTCCCTCTTATTATTATGGGTTTATTATATGAGTATCTATTCGTCATTTCAATTGTGTTAATTGATTCGTTGAATACATTTGGTTTCTATGTTTCCTATCAATTCGTTCCGTTCGATTTTAAGATTATCATGTTTTTACGTTCCATCAAAGTGTTTTACGTTTCCATTCGATTAGATGGTACATCGGTCATGTTTTCGTCAATAGTTAATCATTTGTTCTCGGGTTAGTCCTTTTTCGGTTTTATGTATGCTAGACCGATATTTGAATCTATAAAAACAATGAAACCTTTTTTTATAATCTGCTGAATTTTATTTTAGAAAATTCGGGTTATTTGTAAAAATCATAACAAATCACTCGTTTATCGGATCAAGGCATACGATATGTTTTCGAAAACCTCGAGACGTCCTCTACAAAATGTTATCACACGATGAAACTGTGATTTTGAGTCTAAGAGGGCTAAAATCTATGTTTTCAAAAACTGCTCTCGTTTTAGACAAGAACAGCGCAACCGTTTTCAAAAATTCGTATTGGGTTCATTTTAAATCCGATTCAGTCCGTTCTTGATTCGTTGGAATCCCAAGACGTTGATCTAAAACTTCCGTTTAGATATGTTTTTCTAAAACCTATTGAAAATATGTTAAATTGTTCTAATTCTAAACATCTAAAATGCTGGAAATAGTGCAACTCGATTTCTAATAGTTATAAGTATAAAATTCACATTCTGCGCTTGGCTTTGATTTGCTGTACGGATTCTTAAGTTTTTATTTCGTTTAAACGACTCATTTTACGAAAATTATTCCCTAAGCGTCTTTGGAAATTCCGAGTGAAAGACTCAATCATTCGACTTTTTATATCGTATCGTTCGCTTCCCTAAATTGTTTGACGGCTTATGCTTTTGTAAAAACTTTGTTTTCTAACCAACCATTTTACTTGCTTCATATCGATAAAAACCTACATTTTCTTCAAAATACACCGTTTATTTTTCCGGTAAAACTATATGAAGCTTTATGTCCTTAAAGTACTTCACTTAGCATTTTCCTTGATAGTGGATCGTTGAATTGTGTCTTTTGATTACCACATTATTTGTTCGTCTCCTCTTTTGTGCTCGTGTAGGAGCTATTTATGTGTAAATATGTTAAACTGTTCGATTTTTTTTTAAGTATGGAATGCTGAAAATCGTACGTCTCGATTTCTAAAAGTCGTGTTTATAGTTTTTGCTCGGATTCGATTCTTGACAGGATTTTGAGGCATCCAGAGGATTTGGAAAGGATTGGTTGTGTGGTTTGGGTTCACTATAGGTTGGATTTAGCCTATAGAGTTGGTGTAGAGTTAGATTGCGCTATAGGTTAGTTAAACCTGTAGAGTCAGTGTGGAGAGCAGTTGGCTCGCTAGAATACTCAATCGGTTGACTAAGATCCTAGAGCAGTACGGTTGAGTATGCGTTAGTGCACGTCGTAAGATATGGTACTAGGTGTATATGAGGTTGTATATAGTTTTTGGTGGTTAATAGAGGGGGGGTTTACCTAGAGACAGTAAGCCCTGACTCAAGGACACATGTTTATGATTAAGGTTGTAGAGTCACTCCAGCAGTTGCAGTTAGGATAGTCTCTCTAGTTAGAGAGAAAGGTTAGTCGGATGATAGACCCGAAGATCGAGACAGCTCTGGCAGCTAGGGGTCTTAAAGTCAAGGTCTACAGTAGAGACGCTGATTATTTTCGTAGTGGATTCGAAGGTAATTGTTATTTCTTCTTGGAAGAATTGATAAGGATGACAGAAACTTAGGGTTGTGTTTGGGTTGGGTTAGCATCCTTAACCTTAGGTTACTCTAAGTGGCTGTTTAGAGAGCAGTGCCTGCTGCTTTTAGAGTTTGCAGTCGAGTTCCGGATCAACCTCATACCAACTCCTATGAAAGAAGTTGATGTAAAGATTCGGAATGGATTGGTGGAGTCGGAATCAAGCGACTGTGGATGGTGCAGGCCAGACGGTTCGTATCCAAGGCCCAAGTGGGGGAGAGTTGGTTGTGTATGGAGAGAGGGAGCGAACCGGGTCTGTGGGACGATGCTGGATAGATCGGTAATAGTTTTCGAGTGTTATTGTAGTAAAGCATGGAGCGAACACTTGTTGTTTGAAATTGTTGTAGATTTGGGTTAGGAATGGAAGGGTGAATATGACTATATGTGTTAAGATGTTAGATTCGGAGATAAGAGGGTGTGATGATAGTGAGGTGTATTAAGTGCACGAAGAGGTCGAGCCTGTCGTCCAGACTAATCTTTTCTTGATTCTTGTGTTTCCTACACTGGTGGTTACACCCGTAGGCTTCGAGGATCAAGTAGAGACTGTCGATATTTGGTGTTTGAGGCTAAATGGTGTTAATGTGACAGGAGTTGTTGATGCGATTCGCAATAGAAATAGATGGAGTAGGGGTTATATAAACCCTATAATAGTTTATGTATTTAAATGGTGAAGTTATCGTTACACCCCAACGATTGTGAAATGCATGGAATAAGGGTTCGAGCTCCAATTGGAGGATGAAATACGAAGGGACTACCCTGAATTGTTCCAAGAATAGTCGATTTCGGGGACGAAATCCTGGTAAGTGGGGGAGAGTTGTAACACCCCCTTTTCCCTTTTACGCAAATTAACAAATTTCCTTTAAGTTAAACTTATTTTGTGTATTACTGTTTCCAAAAGTTGAGGGGTTCAGTTGTTAATTATGGAACTTAAGGGTTGATTAGAAGGATATAAGCCAAAGGAAACCCTACACCTCCCCTGGAAATCGATCATCAGGGAGTTGGGAGAGAGAGAGAGAGTTGGCGATGGAGAGATTTGAAGAGCAAGGAGATCAAATTGAAGGCTTACGGTGGATCTATTGGGGTTGTGACTACTTAATTCGCATTAAAGGTATGATCTTTATGCTTGTACTCAATCATTGGTGTAGTATTGAATAATTCTTGGGTTAGGGTTAAGGGTTGGAAGTGGTGACCAATTGGTCATCAATTGGTATGAAGTCTATGAAATTGAATGTTTATAAACGTTAGATTTTGACCATGGATGATGTAGAAACTTGATTTTGGCTTGTTTTGATCAAGAAATCGTTTTAGGGCAAGAGGAGAGGGAAAGGGGAAATTTTCGGATTTCCCGTCAGGATTGTGCGGCTGTGGGAAAACGGCTCGTTCTCCCTCGTCAACCGTTGGATCGTCGTGAAATTTGGACAGTAGGTTCACGACTCATCAATCTACAATCTGACCGGAGGGATTAGCGATCGGAGTTTCCAGTTGAGAGCAGCAACTTCCCGAAGTGGACTGGAATTTTCAGAAAGTCGAATTTTGGTGTTTTGAAGATTTGGGTGGTGTGTGCGTGCGATTCTCGAAGGCAAATGACGGATAATCAAGTGTGGTTTGTTAATAGATCTCAAGGTATGAATTCTAAACCCCCTTTAATCGTTGGATGGTGTAGTCATCACGATTTGGGTCAAGTATGAGAGTTCGGGTTAAGTTTTGGGGGGGTAATTGCATGAACACCGATTTGGGTGTAATTGATTAGTTTTTTGGTGTAATTATTGTCATGTGGTTGTGTATAATTGTTATGGGATGTTATATGAACTTGATTTCGATGGGTTCGGTCGAAATTGGAGTTGTAGCTAAAAACCCTTGTTGGTAGTCGCAACCCGCGACTTCCGTTTTGAGTCCGTTTTAAACCGTTTGGTCGAGGTACTTTATGGGACTTCTTAGGGACTTGTTTAGGCTTCTTTTAGGACTGTTTGAGGGTCCTAATTATAGTTATAAATAGTGGCAAATTCAGGTGTTCGGTTAGAGGGATCGTACTAGTTTTGCGTGTTGGTTATCGCGGCGATTCAGGTGAGTTTCACTGTACGTGCTTTATTTTATTGTGAACGTATATATGCATAATTTGTGTGTGAGTTACACTACGTGTACTCTTTTCCGTTATGTATGTATGTATTGTGATTGTGTGTGTGAAAGGGAACCACATGCCCTTGATGAGTTGTGGGGGCGGACTCGCGTCCTAAGCTGGCGAGAAAAAGGGAACCACATGCCCTTGGTGAGTTGTGGGGGCCGACCCGTGTCCAAACTGACGGGAGAAAGGGAACCACATGCCCTTGGTAAGTTGTGGGGGCCGACCCGTGTCCAAACTGACGGGAGCTTTATGACCGCATGAGAGTCGATTATTGTTTGGCATTATTGGTTGGTTATTTGTTGGAATTATCGTTGAAATTATTGCATTGGAAATTTTGAATTGGTATATGATTGTTGTTGTGATTGTGATGGCACCGATTATGGTATGTGCGTGCATGGTAACATAAGGTACGTGCGATGCTTGCTCACTAAGCTTATAGCTTACCCTTTAGTTGTTTCCCCTTTTTTTCAGGTTCGGGATTGGGTGTGGACAAAGGCAAGGCTCCGCTTTGAGGCTAGCTACGAGGATGGTTCCGACAAGTGAATTGGATATTTTCTCAATATAATTATTGGAACATAAATATTTGTAATTAATTATTTCTTGCAGGATAACTGTAATAAATCTATTTAACGTTTCCGTAACTTGAACGTTATTTTTAGTTATAATGGTGAAAATGTGGTTTATATTCTTAAAATTACTAGTTAGTATTATTTTCGAAACACTTGTGTTACAACTTGGTATCAGAGCCTGAGTTTAAGAGAATCAGCACACACGCTTGCGAGTGTGTGTGTGGTTGGACTTAAACTAGGAGATTTTTGAAAAAGAAAGTTTATAAAAGAGTTGGAACCGTCGGCTAGAGCTTCAAAACGGAGGTGAGCAATACTTACGTTACCTGTATGTTTATTGATAAATTGTTGAGATGTTAAGTTGAGTGTGGGATTAAATGCTACTAACTGCATGTGTCATGTGATATGTGTAATGTGACTAGTTGGGAATTTATTTGTTGCATATGTAGTCCTTGGATTGGGATTTTGAGGATGGTACCAAGACCCAGTTTATACGATGATAATTTGGTAAGGGATTGCTAGGCATGTCCTTGTTTGGTGGTTGGCTAGTGACCCCGAGCCAAATTATCATTACCGGTTGGTTATAGTAGTACGGGCCCAAATAATAGTACTACTATAAACACCTGTATGGGCTAGGAATTGGTTAAATCTTGGGAATCTCGATAAATGGACTATGTTTGTGGTTTGGGTAGCTGTGAAGTGGATGTTTGACCATGAGGTCAACTGTGTTTGTTTGTGTTCGTATTGATATAGAGATGTGATCTAGTCTTTAGGCTTGCACGCGCATTATTGACTAGTGATTGGATCTTGCATGAGCACTAGTTATGATAGGGGAGTGTAGTGAGACACTCTAGTTAATGGTGATTGAGTAAGGTTGATTGATTCTTGTTGTACTTACATGAGTAGAGTAAGGGATCTAGTTTATAGAGTTGCGTGCGTACCAATGGCTAGAAGTGGCAAGAACTTTAGTGTTGAATAGTGAGTGTAGGCGAGCACTCTAATTGTAAATATTAGTATTGCCTTGTGATAGACATGTCTCTAAGTGGCCCTGTTTGGGTGTTCGGAGTAGTGACCTTAGGAAATCGTTCAATTGGCAGGAATTAAAAAGGTTGTGTAAATAGACTGCTTATTCCCACTCGGTGGATTAGGAGCACGGGCATGGATTTCTTATTCTTACATCGTATATTTTTGGTTCAACAAAGTACGTCTATGTTTATTTGATATTTTAGCAGAGGCGCTCGGGCTCGTAATAAGCATAGTGATCATACACTTGACCATCATTATCGAGTGAATATTTTTTATGAATCAATCAATTGCCAATTGATGGAATTAGATCATCGTTTTAGTGATAGTACCATGGAGATGTTTCGTCTTGCTTCAACTCTAGATCCCAAAAATGCGCATGTGACTTTTAGAAGTCTTGATGTATGTCAGTTGGTAGAGAAGTTCTATCCCGAAGATTTCAGTGATCATGAGAAAACAATTCTAAAAATGCAACTTCAACATTATGTTATTGATGTCGTTCAACATGAAGATTATAAGAAATTGATATGTATTGGAGAATTGTGTCAATGGTTGGTAAGGACTAGAAGAGAAACCACCTTTGATCTTATTTATCGGTTGATCTGTCTATTACTTACTCTCCCAATTTCTACGGCGACAACTGAAATATCATTTTCAACAATGAATATTGTGAAAACAAGAGTACGGAATAAAATGGACGATGAGTTTCTAAATGATTCATTGCTTTTGTTTATCGAAAGGGAAGTTGCTGAAAAGATTAGTTTGGAGGAAATTGTGGAAGACTTCAAGGCCGCCAAACAGGCCCGTTCCTTGGGGTGTGCCATCACGTTCTACCGCACAGGGCCCCTGATCGTTGGGGGCCTCGGAATATTTTTTATATCTTTTACTTGTACTTAGATACTATATAATTTAAGTTTTACAACAAGTTAACGAAAATGGTCTTTAGTGCAGCGGTTAGACCCCATAAAGATGAGTTTGTTAAGTTGGGGCCCCAAGTTCGAATCCCATATGTTACATTTCGATTAGTTTTGTTTTAATCAAGGAAATTTTGATTATTTTTGTTTTATCCAAGGAAATTGTTATTAGTTTACTTGGTATTATCCCAACATTTACATTGTATTTGGATAGTTATAATATGCTATACTTTTAATAATAGGGTTAATTACATGAGTGTGTATCCAACTTTGTCACGTTTTTTCATTGTATGTACCCAACTTTTAAACCTACCATTGTATGTACTGAACTTTTTATTTTCTCATTGTATGTATCAGGTTACCTGCCGAGCAGGTAACCAGTCACAATGCCACATAGATGCCACATAGGATGCCAACTGATTGAGTAAATTACAAATTTAGTCCCTCTAGTTTTACTAATTGGTCCTAAGGACCTGTTTTGCCTCTTTTGAAAAACCAAACTCACCACCACCACCACCACCACCACCAACAGCCACTTCCACCAACAGCCTAGTGGTAAGGCTTGGGCACTACATAGTGGTGAACCCGAGTTTGAGCCCTGGGGGACGCATTCTGGAGGTACGGGGGCTTCGACCCCGGGCTGCATGCTTTAGCAGTCGGGCTTCGGCCCAAAAAATTGTCGAGGATTAGTCTGGGCTCAATGTGGTCTGGAATACCTCATAAAAAAAACAATAAATTGATAATAGTTAAAAAAAAATACTAACAATAAAATTAAAAATTAACTGTAAATTTTGAATCCATCCTAACATAATAAAATTAAAAATTAAAATCTAATTTTTAAAAGGAAGAATAGATGAACAATTTCTTCAAATCAAAGATGAATTATTTGTCGATTTGTTATCAACAAACATTGATATATAGT
Source organism: Centaurea solstitialis (assembly GCA_030169165.1). Lineage (NCBI taxonomy): Eukaryota > Viridiplantae > Streptophyta > Magnoliopsida > Asterales > Asteraceae > Centaurea > Centaurea solstitialis. The sequence continues at coordinate 75,681,208 of CM058042.1, read as the reverse complement.
AAAATAATTTAATAAAAAAACATAAATAAAAAAAAGTTAATGTAATGATATGCTTAATTTTTCGAACAGGGCCTCCAAAATGTCAGGAACGGCCCTGCCGCCAAAGATCGACGGGTTCCACTTTAATGGCTATATTAGCATTTTTGGATGGTTTATTTTTTGTACATTTGAAAATATTAATGTATTACTTTTGGCCCCTGCGTTTGAAAAGCTTGTGATCCTCCCCTGGGAATATTGTTGCACAAGCGGAATACTCAATAACAATCAACAGTCTGATGTATCTTATGAGTTGTACTATACATGATTTAGCATATACAATAAGCAAACTAAGTAGATATACTAGTAATTACAGCTTTGAATACTGGAAGTGCATTACTAGATTGTTAAGATATTTAATATACACATGACAATATAAACTGCATTATGGAAGATATCTAGATGTGGTCGAAGGATACTATGATGCAAATTGGATATTTGACATAAAAGATTCTAGATCTACAAGTAATTACACTAGGAGGTGTAGCAATATCTTGGAAGTCATCCAAGAAAATAGTTATAACTAGATCTAAGATGAAATATGAATTTATCGCCTTAGATAAATATGGTGAAGAAGCAGAGTGGCTACGTCATTTTGTGGAGGATATTCCCAAATGGCCTAAGTCGATAACGGCCATTTGTATACATTGTGATAGCCAATCAGAAATTGGCATAACTTAAAGTACAATGTATAATCGGAAGTCCATGCACATTAGATGTAGACATAATACAATAAGACAATTACTCTCTATTTGAGTTATCACAATTGACTATGTGAGGTTAAGTGATAACATTGTGGATTCACTTACGAAAGGCCTGAAAAGAGTTTTAGTTTATAAGTCGTCAAGAGGAATGGGACTAAATCCCTTGGATAAATAAGTCATGCAAAGGAAACCTTACCCATAAGGCTGGAGATCCCAAAATCTAGGTTCAAAAGGATAACCTAGTTGCATGAATGAGGCATGTCACTGTGGGGGGAGTTAATATAAGTCCATTTGGTAATCAGTGATAGTGAGGCTAAGCTCATGGATGTTAAAGATTATTGGAAATCTCTTATGAGAGAGAGAGAGAGAGAGAGAGAGAGAGAGAAAAGTAGGGTCGCTTCGAATAGAATTGTCGGGGGGGGGGGGGGGGCTAAATTCCCAGGATACAACTACTTGAAACATAATCGATTTCTATCGGACTTCACCGTCATGCTTGAACTTGAGAATCTATGTCTCAGCTTTTTAGTGTGCTTGACTTTCCATTAGTTACTTTTCCAATATAAAGTCTCAAAAAGTATACACCCAAAAGTTGTCTTCATCGGCAAATGGTGCTCCACTCACTTTCTCCCCGTCCTGCTACTCTTAGGACTTGATATACATGCCACATTTAAGAAATAAATTTAGGCTAAAGCCTACCGAGAACCTACAATTTGTGAAATGAAATAATAAGGAAGTAAGACTCTGAAATAGTAGTTATGAACCATGCATGCACTTTGAGTAAATAACTAATAACATAGTAAATCAATTTTATCATGAAGGGGGAGACCGCCACATCAACTTTACCCACAAACCCACAATAAGCCCAATAAGCCTACTCTGTCAAGTACTACAACAAACCAAACCGAATATCCAATAAATATATTTTTTCATTCGATTTCCATGGATTATGGCGGAACATGATGGTTCCTAGTAAATTAAATTAATCCCCATACACTAAAAAGAGTTAGTGTGAAGGATGGAAGTTTGTGTATGTATCAAAAACAAACAGTGAAAATTGAAAAGACAAGTGAGAAGAATAAGAATAAAAATACTGATCGATCAACTCGTCATCATCATCTTCATAGATTCAATGTACAAATAAAAACATGAAGAACACCACGAACACATACTAACTTGGTAAAAAACTCTCTCAACAAATCTTAGTAAATTTGGTAATGCGCTTGCTATTTTGTACGAAAGGATCGATCTTATATTTATATATATATATATATATATCCTAAAATCAACAAAGTCAAGCTTTTACCCAGTAGATATTGTCCACGTGTAAAGGGAAATAACGATTGTACTGCTATCGGGCTAACATGGAGAACGCTAAAGAACGGTCCTCTATCCAATTTAGTTATCTCTTATTAAACGTAGAAGTCAGAACAACCCGTTCAATCGGTTCTTTTCACGCTACCAAAGACAAGGACGTTAATAGAATTTAGCCAAACTTGAAGGATGTAAATGAAACTATCCATATTTTCCAAACTATCATCACCATCTTCTTCCATTTCTCAATTAATTTTCAGTAGGGTTTATCACAGCGCCATCTCTAAACCCCAAAACACCATGGCTGGATCTCGGCGCCTTCTCTACACCCTACGTTCATCCCTCAAATCCACACCCTATCCACCATCAACACCACCGTCACCGATCACCGCGCTCCTCCATCTCCACCGCCGCTACTCCGCCGCACCTGCCGTGAGACCAAAGGACGATCAGGAGCCATGGTGGAAGGAGTCCATGAGCAAGGTCAGAAACATCGGGATATCGGCTCATATCGATTCTGGAAAAACGACGCTTACGGAGAGGGTTTTGTTTTACACCGGGAGGATTCACGAGATCCATGAGGTCAGAGGGAAAGATGGAGTTGGTGCCAAGATGGATTCCATGGAATTGGAGCGAGAGAAAGGGATTACGATTCAGTCTGCAGCTACTTACTGCACTTGGAAAGATTATCAGGTCATCTCATTTCTCTGTTTTTGACTTCTGATTTGATGTAACCTAATCATTTCAATTGCAAAACTGTGCTAGATTTGGTTTCTAATTTAAAGCTTAATTTTTTTTTGTTTATGTATATGAGTTATGGTCTTATGATCAGATCATGCCTTTATGTATTTTTCATTTTGGCAAAAATAAGCTAGCTGATAAGCTAGTCGATACAAACAAGTATCACAAGCTAGCTTATTGAAACCATAGTTAAAGTAGTAGGAGCTTTTTGTAGCCTTTTCCAATTATACCGTTATTAATATAAGTTATTATATCCCAAGATACCCTTTTTGGTCATTTTACATACCTATAAGCTAGTTTTTGCCAAACATAGTTTATTCATAAGCTAGCTTATCAGCTACTAGCTAGCTTATTAGTCAACAGCTAGCTTATAAGCTAGTTTGCCAAACACAACAGGTTACAAAATGTATCACTTTGTATATTAATAAAAAACACACTGGAGCTGTTTTGTCAATCTCATCTTATTTTTGGTTGATTGCTGGTTTTGAAAAGCAATGCAATGGACTTAAATGATGGTTTATGATGGAGTGAGCACCCATTGAGGATGCTTCTAATAACTCAACATATTGTGTGTGTGTTCTTTCTTTTTCTTTTCCCAAAAAAAAGTTATGACTGTCTAGAGTTGGTCTGGTTCATCTATTATGGAAGTAGAAATTAAAAAATTAGATGTTTAAGCTTTGATTTTGGCGTTTTTTTTTTGCAACAAGAGGAGATTTGAGTGGTTTCCTATTTGATACTTTACTTGACTGTTTGAGAAGCGTTAGAGCTAGGCAGTCAAGTGACCTTTTTTTGATAAGGGCTGTTTGGCAGGGCCGTTCCTAACATTTTGGGGACCCTGTGCAATAACCTAAGCATGACGCCTCACACACATCACTATCATAACCAGTTTTAACATTATAAATGCACAAAATGACTTGATTTTGACATTTATAGAATTGTAATAGCATTCCCCCAAGTGAACTTACAATATATAAAACAAATAGTTGAGTACTCCAACAGTAAACAAACACCACTATGTATGTTTCCCAAAAATAAGACAAACAACACGACATTACTAATTTGTACATAGATACTCTATGTAGAATCAAAGTTTCGAACACTTACTAACTCTGTGTATCTTATTGGATGAATATAATAAAGATTGAAAATTTTAGCCTGAAAGAGTGATTGACAAGACCCATAATCTTGCTTGGTAAGGTAAGCGTTTACCAAATAAAAATTTTGCTTATATACGATGTTGTTTAATAAACTAAAAATCTTATCCGTCAAGTTAAGAAAAAATATTGGTATTACATGTAATCGCTTACCGGGTAAGTATTTGGTAAACGAACTCTTAGATTTAGAAATCACAAGAAATTAATAGATAAAGAAAAAATAAAGATAAAAAGAATTTTATGTAATTTTTAAGAGTTAACAAAACTTTAGATAACTCGTTTATTATTTTTTCTAGTTTTCAATTAATTTATCTATTTAATTTATTTGATTTTTTTAATTTATAATTAGTATATAATTCATTTATGTTTTTTCTAGTTTTCAATTAATTTATTAGATTCTTTTAATTTATAATTAATTTATGTTAAGGAATGTGAAAATGAGAATCTTCTAAAATGGAATGCGAAAGTGAAAATCTTGGAAAAATGAAATATGTTAAGGAATGTAAAAGTGGGAATCCTATAAAATGGAATGTAAAAGTGAAAATCTTGGAAAAATGACATGAAAAAATAAAATGGAATGCAAAAGTGAAAATCTTGGAAAAATGAAATATGTTAAGGAATGTAAAAGTGGGAATCTTATAAAATGGAATGTAAAAGTGAAAATCTTGGAAAAATGAAATGAAAAAAACGCGCTGCAAGTTTTCAACCCTAGCTGTTTGGATAAATGCAGGAAGCACTATCCAACCGAGCTAGAAGGAATTTATGTTAATTTACGGAATTTCTTTTATATATATATATATCCTATATATTATTATAAAAGATTCTAAAAATTCGGAGGCCCCCAATGATTGGGGGCCCTGTGAGACGGAACGGGTTGGAACACCCCTAAGTATGGCCCTGCTGTTTGGTGCATAATGAATAAATTGTCGATATAGTTAAGAGGCTTTGTATGATTTAGTGCAACATGAATGATTGTTTGGTAAGTGTTTTGATAGATGGTCTGAATAACAAAAGGTTACCATTATAACCTTGTGTATAATTTAGTGTTCAATGAAATATGATTGTTTGACTAGTGTTCAAACTTCAAATTATCATTTGGCAAATATAAATTACAAAAACATAAAATACCATGTAGTTCTGTGAAATTCGGCATAGAATTGATAAGTAACAAACAATCAATAAGGAATGTTCGAGAAAGGTACCTCAAGTTCTGCTGGTTCAAAAATGCTTTTGCTTTGGGTATTTGACCTATTAGAATGAACAAGTAGCATATTCCACTTATTGCTTTTGATTATACATCACTTCATTGATCTCATAAGTACAAATCATATATATATTTCTTGCAAAACATAGATTGTATAGACTCACCAACTAAAATAGACAATACGGTCACTATACTTGGTCCCCAAGGATAGTGCCACCTTGTTCCCAATCTATGAGAGCAATTGCATTGTAATGGGCAAGGGCTTCCCAAACATAACGAATAAAAATAGGCTTCTTAATTTAAATGATCACATTTAGAAGACATTAAGGATTAACTCATAGATGCCATTTTACAACAGAATAAAATAACCATACAGATTAATGAATAACAGAATAATACATTCTACCACACAATTGATATTAAGAATTTCGTCAACTAGGTACTGGACAGTTCTTGAACATAAAATTTGATTAAAAGAATGCTGTTGTATTGCTAAGTTTCTCTCAAGCCTCAAATAATTGGATGTTATATAAATTATGCATAAACTTGGTATTTCAAGAAAAAAACAAATATTTGCTACCGTTAAAAGAAGAAATTGACAACTGAAGATGAAATGGTGCAAAAATTGAAAATAATACTGATGAAAAAAGGAAAACCAAAAAGAGCGATTATCAAATCAAAGAAATGTTAGTCACAAAGATACAAAGCAGCATCTTAACCTAATCTAGACAACAGGAATATCCTGAAAACGATGATGAATTGAAACCTACAATAGGAGAACCCTTATAATTAGTTACTCAATTTTATCTTAAACCCACATAGTCTGTGATAACTATTAACCAGTCAATTCAGAAGAAAGAAATTTGTTTCAGAGGAAGTTGTCAAACAAAATACGTCTCTGGCTTAATCAGAATTCTACCTCTAAATGGAACCATTAAGGGGTAAACAACCAGCCCTTAATCACCTTTACATGATTAAACAAATGCATAAGCATAAGCATTAGCACTTCATATCAATATACAATGATAGCATTTTCAGAGATAAAATTTTGATACTGCTACATTTTTAAATGGACAAGTTTTATTTTTCATTGATACAAATAATTTGAAAAAGATTTTAAGGTTTCCTATTAAGTGGAGACAATTGATTGATCAACTTTTGTTATCGCTGATTAAAATTTTGAAAACATTTAATTAAGAAATTAGCTGTCAATTGAAGCTATGGGGGATGCCTAGCTCAGCGGCTGCCAATTAATTACTTTAACTAATTGAAGCATTTGTAGAATTCCAAATCCTTCGGCTTATGTGAGGATCTTGAGAACACTGATATATATATATATATAATGCTAATGCTTGGTATGTTGTTAGAATTTCTACGGGGGAGCTTAGTAGCTTAGATGTCTCTTTGCTATTGATGAAATTCAGTTAACATACTGATTCTGATTGCAGATCACTATGTAGATATATGAAAACGACTGAAGGAAGTGGGGCTTTATATTTTGAGTTTCTGATACTTCATACTTGATAAGATGATAGACAACAAGACTTTCTTGTTGTTCATGAATGAAAAAACACAAGAAACAAAGAAAAACCTTAGGTCCTGTTTGTTTTTTAAGTGGTGTTGAAGACTGAATCTGTTTCCACTTCTGAATTTTAAGTGGTGGTGCTGAAGACCGAAACTGAATCTTATAAGACTGTTTTTGTTTTTTTGAAAATTGTCAAACATCTGGATTTGATTTTTAATGAATTTATAGAACAATACAACAGCTTAATGAGCTTTATAGAACAATCCAACAAGCTTAATGAACTAAATGAGCCTTATAGAACAATTCAAACAAGCTTGATGAGCTTTATAGAACAATCCAAACAAGTCCAAGCTTAATGAACTAGTGAAAAAGTGAACAAAAAGTGGCTAGGCTATCACTTTTTTGGGTAAGTGGTTATGAAGTGATAAGTGGCACTTATCACTTAAAAAAACAGCCTTAGTGGGAATACCACTGACCGAATAAGTGGTTATACCCCAATAAGTTCTAATTAAGGGATAAGCCCAAAAAACAAACAGCCCTTTAAACTGTTGAATTCTGGGCATGCCATGCCCAAGAATGCCATGTTGATATTAACAAGCTTGGTTTTATATATTAATGGTTCACTTTTTGTTGCTTTTCATGCATACGAAGTTGTATTTATTATGAGATAAGTGACTAGTATGGTGTCATAAGAAGGTGTATCTGTAACGGGTTAAGTGACTTGTATTTTCTATGTTGCCGACTTTCATTACTCTCGTTTATTTGTTTGGATAACTTGGCTTTGAATTGAATTAGCAATTTTTTTGTTCTTGCAGATAAATATAATTGATACTCCAGGTCACGTGGACTTTACAATTGAAGTTGAGAGAGCATTGCGGGTTCTTGATGGTGCGATCCTTGTCCTCTGTAGTGTTGGCGGTGTGCAAAGTCAGTCGATTACTGTTGATAGGCAAATGAGAAGATATGAGGTTCCACGAATTGCTTTTATTAACAAACTTGATCGAATGGGGGCAGATCCATGGAAGGTTCTCAATCAGGTAGTCTTTGATCATTATGACATCATTTTATTTCAACTTCGATACCAAACCTTTTAACAAGCATTCAGGAGTGAACATTGGTGTACTGTTTTGTTATATTCTTTGAGCATCATCTGGTACCAACTTCAGCTGTCAACTGTGCCTCACCTAGGCAGTAGCTACTAGGTTAACGTGTTAGGGAACTGAGTACAAATCAAGTGCTGGAAATCCAGAGTTGCATCTTGATACACGAATACAAAGAATTTTCAAGGCTGAGTAATAGTGAAGGAAATAAATGGATCCTTTTGGTAATAAAGATGTTGAATTCTGATTTCTATGTGCTAGTGGATCAGAATAGGCTTTTTGGTAATGCTACTTGAAACATAAGGGACTGTTTGACCACATCTTTCATCATGTTATATATGGCTAATAGTTGTTCTTAACATGGTTTCATGACATAAGTTATTATGTCGTATTATTTGATGATGTCTGCATATTGGTTATATTATAATGCACATATCTTGTTTTAATATACTCTGGAAATGAGATTTAGCATTTTTCACTCTGGATTTGATTTCAAGGCCAAAAGTTCGGTGGTCCCGAGTCCAATAATTGGGTTATATGGTCTGGCCTGTAATGCAGAATTTAAAGGAAAAATTGTTATATATCCAGCATTAAATGGATGGTTGCTTCAAATTTTAATTGATGCCTCTTTTTTGATAGCATGCTGTTTGTCTTCCTGCTTTCTCTTCTCTTTCATGTAGGCAAGGAAAAAGCTTCGACATCACAGTGCTGCAGTGCAGATTCCGATTGGGTTGGAAGAGGACTTTCAGGGTCTTGTGGATCTTGTGCAATTAAAGGCATATTATTTTCGTGGTTCCAGCGGGTTTGTCTTTTAAGCTCTAGTAGAGTGACAAGTACATGTATCATATGACAAAAATCTACTACTTTCTAAATGGTAATAACAAAGATGCTAATGTTTCTACTTTTGGCAGTGAAAATGTTGTAACTGAAGAAATTCCAGCTGATATGCAAGCAATGGCTGCAGAAAAGCGGCGTGAATTAATTGAAGCTGTGTCCGATGTCGATGATCTACTTGCTGAATCATTCCTGAGTGACGAACCTATATCCTCTGCTGATCTTGAGGTAAGCGTGATTCTTGGATATATAATCTAATTCGTACAGAAGGACACTAGTTGGGCATTATGAGATGAGAAATTATTTTCATTTGTGTTTTTTGAGAACTACGAGATCTAGTATAGTAGCATTGACAAAGTTCCCTAAAACTTCTTTAGTATTTATTTAGAATCAGCATAGTATTTGATCATTATTTCAGAATTTAAAACTTTTGTGCTTATAATGCTGTATGGTCGGTTTGAACAGGCAGCTATTCGTCGAGCAACCATAGCACGGAAATTTATACCAGTATTTATGGGTAGTGCATTTAAAAACAAGGTAAGTAACATTTTCTTGTAATTTGCTTTTGGATGACGTCAGTACTTTTTATTCTTTACATAATGCTGTTTCTAGTCTACGGTTAACACTCATCTGACATACAATGGTTTAAGCTGTTAAAATAGACACCATATTGTGAGTTAGCCAACCGAATTAGGAGGTATTTGTTAACATGACTGAGAAGTCTTCTGGAATCTGGATCTTTGAACCAAACAATCTTGTCTTTAAGTCGTATTGTAAAAACTTGCTTAACTTGGTTAGAAATCATCAAACATGTTATCTTTTTTTGTCACTTTTACTACTTCAGGAATCCAGTCAAGTGGCACTATTATATGAAACCGTAACACGATCAATGGATTCTTTTCGTCATTGGAAACCATAAGTTTTTTCAATCAGATATGATTATATAGCCAGTGGTGGTTTTCTGGTCTTTCTGCCACTTCCCTGAGTGACATGATTTTTTGGGTTCACCCCTTTTCAACACTGGAATGGCCAAAACTAGGATGAATATATGATTTTATTAATTTAGTGATTTCATTTTGTAAAGAAGGATTTACCTTTTTTTGCTATTGTATTTAATATCAAATGGATTTTTTTCTGTAAACTTCTGTCCCACTAATCACTTACTATTTTTTGTGTGATCATCTAAATGGATAAAAATTCATGGCCATGGGCTTTTGGACTTGAAGTTTACTGGTGAAAAGTCTTAATCTTGTCTTGTAAATTGTTTCAACTTAAAAATAGTAAGCTTTCTTGTATTTTTGCAGCCTTGTTAAAAAGATGAAATGCACATTTTATTTTTCTCATTGAGATTTACCGATGTTTTTTAAGGGAGTTGTGTTTTTGGTGAATTTATATTTCAAGCGTCTTGCATGACATGGTATATGTTTCAAGTTGTTCTTCTTTGAGCCGTTTCCATATGCTCAACTATTAACATTGGTATCTATTATTTTGTTTCTATATAGGGAGTACAACCGCTTCTGGATGGTGTGTTTAATTATTTGCCGTGTCCACTTGAAGTTGACAATTTTGCCCTTGATCAGTCCAAGAAGGAAGAGAAGGTATTCATTAATAAGGATGAATGGCTTCCCATCAACTTGTGTTTATACTTCAGTGATTTTTGTTGAACTAATTACTGCATTGCTTGGACCGTTGACAGGTTAAGTTGGGTGGAACTCCAGCTGGACCTATGGTTGCATTGGCTTTTAAACTTGAAGAACGACCATTTGGGCAGTTGACATATTTAAGGTATTCGTTTGTTTTCAAGCCCTACCAATATAATTTATTGATCCATCTTTGCTGAAATGATTGACATTGCTTTATTTCAATGAAGAATATATGATGGCGTGCTCAAGAAAGGCGAATTCATTACAAACATTAACACAGGAAAGAAAATCAAAGTGAGTTCTGGAAAGAATTACATTTGTTATTGTATTTTGTGTTGCTTCCATTATGGTTGCTTTATTATTAAGATCTTCTCTCCATTGAGGAAAAAAAAAGGAGGAAAAGGGCCAATTCATGACATCTAGTGGCATGATGGGTGTGCTAAGGGCAGTAGTTGCTTCCAGAATCTCTATCTCAATCTTTTCTATACCCACTAACATGTGTTCTTTATCTAGAAAAACTTAATTGCAAGTCTTCACATCACTTTACGGACTTCATAATTGCAAAAGAGTCATGCGTAGTTGTGAGCTAAGAAAGTTTTCGTATGGGATTATGGATAAAGCTTTCTGTTAATTCTGGAATGATTTTGGTGCACCAAGTGGAGGTAAGATTGCTGAAGCACAAATGCGCAATGGAGTTATTGAGGAATTATCCATACGTAAAATCATAATTATTGATACGGGCCTTTTTCATATAAAAGGTGAATCTTTGTTACAGTAGAAGCATAAGTGATCTGATTGAGGGCTTGCAGATTCTACCTTGGTTTCAATTTTCAACACAGTGAAGGGGCACTGAAGCATTTGAGTTTAGACTGGTAGACATAACCTGACAGAAATCAGAATTACAGACTAGTAACAAAATAGTTATGACAGTCCATTTCAAAGGGAACATATTAGAGATATGAGCTTCGATTTAATAAAATATATTTTGCTTATGGTACAACTGATAGTAAGAATAAACTAATTCAGCTGGTCCCGAGTAATTACAAAGACAGTTGGACATATTTTTGGTTATTTAATGACTCTCACATCATATTTGACAGGTGTCTAAACTAGGCCGGATGCATTCAGATTCTATGGAGGTATTGCCCCCTCCACCTTACTCATTAATTAGTGATGCTTTTGTTACATAATTATGACTGTTTGATTCAATTCTCACCTTTTTTTCTGGAAATGACCATACAGGATATTCAAGAAGCTCATGCGGGTCAAATTGTAGCAGTTTTTGGTTTAGATTGTGCATCTGGTATGCCTCATAGCAGGGCTATACTATTTTTTGACTTCTGTTCTTTTTTGTTAGTTGAGGCTTATGTTGTTGATTTTGCCGCTATAGCGGTGGTATAGAGGTTCGTAGTCCTGGGGAATGCCGCTAATAGTGGCGCTACTTGTCGCATTTTGACTGCAATCTTAAGTTGCAATAGTGGCAACTTTAGTTGTCTATTTAGTTTTGGGTTCAAATTGTTGGCTCTTTTTTTGCCGAGGGTCGAGCTCTTTTAGGTTTAGGTTAAGGTTAAGGTTTCTGAAGTTTACAACTTTTTAGTTCTGAATTGCTCAACAATGTTTTAAAATGATGCCAATTTTGAAGATGCAGTTTAGATTGTTTGACGTCATGTCACTTAAGACCTTCTATTTCATTTTAATCGTTTGGAGCACGTACATAGCTGCCAAACATATATATGAATATGCAATTTCAGTAACTACCAGATTGACTTTTGACTGCTAAAATATACATATTGTGTGTGTGTGTGTGTATATATATATATAATATTCTAATTAATATATCAGCCACTAATTTTGGATCGCTATATCAAATCACAGTTGTGACCATGATTTTAGATTTTGACTTGTATAACAGCATAAGTTGAGGCAGGCTAAATACAGCATCCATAATTTAGCATTATAATATAAAAGTAAAAGCTATTCAGTTGATCTCTTTGAAGAGAATCTAACATGTATAGATGATGTTAATGAGTTATCCCTATCTTTGCCGTATTTTGCTTTTCTTTCTGAGCGTACCCTGACTTTAAATGTTTCTGTGTTACATCAGGGGATACTTTTACAGATGGATCAGTCAAATACACCATGACTTCTATGAATGTTCCAGAACCGGTGGTGTCCTTGGCTGTTTCACCGGTTTCAAAAGATTCCGGAAAGCAAGTACGTGCTCTTCAACGCTGGCCCTGCTTAGTAATTATGTCATATAAGTTGCTGATAATGCCTATTTTTCATTTCAGTTCTCAAAAGCTTTGAATCGGTTTCAAAGAGAGGATCCTACATTCCGTGTTGGATTGGACCCTGAGAGTGGTCAGGTATTTCATCATATAACATTATTTTATATGCTTCTTGAAACTAATTGTTGTATCATCACTCATGTGGATGGTTTCTTGCACAGACAATCATATCTGGAATGGGAGAGTTGCATTTGGATATTTACGTGGAGCGCATCCGGAGGGAGTATAAGGTACCATTTTCAGTTTTAGTTGAAAACAACACTCTACTCCTGGTCAGAAGGGGGGATTTTCTGAAATAAGTACCACCATGTTTATTCATCTATGTACTCATTGCAAGGTTGATGCAACTGTTGGAAAACCTCGTGTCAACTTCAGAGAGACTATCACACAACGTGCAGAATTTGATTATTTACATAAGAAGCAAAGTGGAGGCCAAGGTCAATACGGAAGGGTCTGTGGGTAAGATGTTTGTTAACCTTGTGTGGTTAAACATTTTTTGTTCATTCTTTCTTAATTGACCGGTGCTTGCAATTTTTATAATCGACAGATATATGGAACCACTTCCAGCTGGGTCGGAAACCAAGTTTGAATTTGAGAACATGATAATAGGACAAGCGATACCCTCCAATTTTATTCCACACATCGAGAAGGGCTTCAGGGAAGCTGCCAATTCGTAAGTATTGAACTTAATTTTTTAGGGTCATCCAGGCTGAATATTGATAAGTTAACTTTATTTATATCTATGTTTTTGCTTTTTTAAAATGTTGATTATCATTAGAATTATATTTTAGTAGTAGAAAACTATGGACGAAGTCAACAGACTGTATTTTATACCGGCACACCACAAGTGTAATATAGTACCCGGCATCTGATATGCAGTGCTAAACTAGTTACTACAAATTAGGATAGAATTCTGTGATTTTGAATAGATTTTCATTCTTTGGAGTTAATAGTTGCTTGCCACAAAGCTGTTAGACCTCATGGCTTGAATTCCTGTACATCACTCAGTCCATCCTATAAAACAATCACTTTTTGGCACACAACTTCATGTCCATCAAGTCGAATACGTTTTCCTTCAAAGTTCTTTTCGATAATTTTTTTTTTTAAACTCAAAGCATCTATTGCTCCCAAAAAGTCTCAAATAACTTTTTACTTAGACGAACTTAATAACTTCTGTACCAATTGTTAAACACAATTTCAATGGGACAGAAGAAGCAGCAAACACATTATGGGTCACCAAGGTGGGATTGGTTAGAATGATAATCTGTTATGGATGTAAGTCGGAAGCAGAGAAGCAAAATAGAAAGATATCTATGATTCCACTTCTTTGTGGTGGATAAATTGGAATTTAGCTCTTCTCCTTCTACTGCATCTTGGTTCATGGACAATATGTTAAAGTGCTTTCACCTGCATCACTGTTCTGTCTTGCTAACTGTATCTATTTTTATTCCAACCACTTGAAGACTGAAACTTTTTGCACATGCAGGGGTTCTTTGATTGGATACCCAGTTGAAAACATTCGCGTGGTTATGACAGATGGTGCATCTCATGCTGTGGATTCAAGTGAACTTGCTTTCAGATTAGCTTCAATATATGCATTTAGACAGGTCTTTCTTTCTTCCCAGTTTCTGTGTCTGTATTTTAGTTTCTATAGTTGAAAGAAAAAGAGTAAGATTTTTACAACATATTACTTGGCTTTTCGTTGCAAACTAACCATTTTACTTGTGAAATTAAAAAGACTATAGTTAGTAAGAATGAGGACAAACTATAGAAATGTTTTATCAAAAAAAAAAAGAAGAAAAACTATCATACTTCTGCACATGTTTCAGAAATTTCTTATTCTTGTATGCAAGAACGATGAAGCCACTCGTTTGTTTAAAAAGTCATTAACTCAAGAAAAAGTGTTCATTGTGAACATCGAGAAAAGAGTGATAAAGAAAGCTAATAATATATGCACCTCACCTAGTTAACTAAGTGGGTGTTTGGTTTGCATAATGGAATTTGGTGGAATTGGAATCCATCAAAGGAATTGGAATTTTAAGGAACTGGAACGGAATCCAGTGAAGTTTTACCAGACAATTGGTTGGCAGGACTTGGACTGAAATTTCAAAGGATTTGATATTTGCATATTTGGTTGGTAGAATGTAGTTTTGGAGTTAAAAATGTACTAATTGTAAACGACCAAAAGACCTCTTTTATGACATTTTCATATTTTCATTTTAAATTCATATATAAATATATTATGATGATATTAACTGATGTTAGCAGTGGTGGTGGCGAGATTAATCGAAAGATATGTTCATAATAAACATTCTTTTTATACAAAATGAATCTCTTTGTATCATTTGAACCTATTTTATCTGTAGTGATAAAGAGATTAATTGTCTGACTTCATAACACAGTGTTATACAAAATGCAAACCTGTGATCTTGGAACCTGTGATGTTGGTAGAATTGAAAGTGCCAACAGAATTTCAAGGCAATGTTTCTGGGGACTTGAACAGGTACAGCAAACCATCCCTTTCTTACTTTGGTATTTTTGCCATAAAAAGCATAACTATCTTTAACCATATACATTATATAACAGGAGAAAAGGTATAATCGTTGGAAACGACCAGGATGGAGACGATTCTGTAATTACCGCACTTGTAAGGAAACCATACCCCCTCTTACAACTTTCTATGAAATATCAAATGTTAATTTTTTAATAGCTTATAAATTCTTTCCTAGATGTCGTATTTGTATGCACTTGTATTCCGTGGATTGTAGAATTTATTTCTGTTATTTAGAAGATGCTTTGTTGATATATAGTAAACCCAATCATTCAAAATGAAAGCCATTTCTACTTCACTAACTATGCATCTTGATGTGATCTATACTATTTTGCTTGATTATCAACTAAATTCCTAAGGGCTCAAGAACTTTCAATTATCTTTAAAACAAACATCTGAAAATTGGAAATTTATGCATTCATTAAACAATATTGGCCACCATGACTTATAACATGTGGAAGTTGTTTTATTGTATAATGGTGAAAATTGGTTTCCATATGGAACTATTGGTGAATTTATGATAAGCTCATTAATCAATCTAGTTATAATTTAAGTTGGCGGACTTATTGGTTTGTGTCTTTCAGGTCCCACTGAACAACATGTTTGGATACTCGACAGCTCTTCGTTCCATGACACAGGTATCGTTCATCTATATTCTTCAGTTGTAATATATTGTTTGCTTTCTTGAGGTTTTCCTGATTAACAAATACTTCTTCACATATAGAGAACGTATAATTGAGATAATAATAACATCATGACAATAAAACCTTTTAAAACGTATATGCTTCGAGTTTTAGTTGCAAATACTACTTCTTGTCATCTACCAATTACTTAGGGGCTGTTTACTTGGTGCTGACCGGTCAGCAATGCTGACCGATTGCTGACTCGGTCAGCAGTCAGACCGTTTACCAAACACCAATCGCTGACCGAGATCTGACCGAATGCTGACCGAGCTCTTACCCAGCCAGCAAAAAAACAATGCTTACCCGGGTCAGATTTATGTCTTCCATTTGTGTCCTTTTTTTTTACATTTGCTACAAGATTTGCAAGATACAACTACTTTAGGGTAATAGCAAAGATGGTTTCCGTTTGAGAAGGGTATTGTTACACGACGACGACGACGGTGCAAACTCGGATGTGTGACCGGAGGATTTTCTTACCGACGTCAATGGTATTTTTCCGGTGGCGTTATGAGAAACCCATCTGCATATCTATGTGGGTTTGGAAATAAAACGTGAAGAGAATACGATATCTATGTGATTAATGTGGTGGTGGTGTGATGGACTGATGGTGGTGGTGGTGTGATGGTGGTGGGGATGTGACAGTCGGAGGGAGGCGGAGGGAGGCTGAAAAAGGTGAAAAAGTGAAAGAGGGTGAAACTTGAAAGGAAGACTACTTTTAGGGTTTCAATGCATTTAAAATACATTCATATTTCTTTTCTTTTTCCTTTTATTAAAAACTATATTAAAAATAAATATAACCGATATTCAAATAAACATTTGGTTTTTTATTAAACAATTAATTAGAAAATATTTACGTTTATTTAAAATACCTTTTTCTTTCATTAAACAATTAGTTCAAAAAATAATTATACAACTTATTTAAAAATATTACTTTTTTAACCAATTAATATTAGATATAACTGTATGGTTATTTAAAATAAAATTTGTTTTTTTTTTCTTCTTTTTATTGAACAATTAATGTTAACAATAATTATATTTTATTTAACAATAAACTACAAAAAGGTTATAATAGTCATTTTTTAGTTGATAAGCACTTACCGAAACACGATTGGTAAACACTCTTACCCGCATAAAACTTACCCAAAACAGTACTTACCCGAGTCAGCACTCTTACCCGGGTCAGCACTTACTCGGTTAGATCAAGTAAACGGCCCCTTAGTACACTGGTATGACTCAGTTTATAAGAACATGAAAGTGTCACTTTTAACTTTTGTTTTTAACGGTGAATGCTTGTGATTATGCAGGGAAAGGGTGAATTTACGATGGAATATAAAGAACACTCCCCTGTTTCTGCTGATGTGCAGACGCAATTGATCAACGCTCATAAACCCAAGGTGGCGGAATAGTTTAATCGTTTTTGTACCCAATTTTTTTTGTCCGGAGAGTGATTGTTATTTGTTCGAGACCTAAACTTGGTCCGTAGTTTTATTATACAAGCGAATAAATCCTCATATAGAATATATACATACGTTTCGGTAACAAGTATGTTAGAAGGTTAGATTTTACTTGGATTGAGAAAGTGTAGGATTTTTGCCACAATTTAGAACGATGGCGTCGATTGTATCATTATTCCAGTATTCCCTTCATCCATTGTAATGGAAATATTATTTGCTAAAATTGGAATCTTGGTCCAAAGTAGTGTGCCAGACTAGAACCGGTTATAAGAGGTCCAAATTTGGTTATCGCCTTATTAGTAACGATTTTTTTAGAGGTGTTATGTTAATACGTAGAGATGGGCACGTCGGGCATCTGGTTTTAGGTTACTATACCGGTGGTGCTAAATGGTTACATATACATGCTTCTTTTTAAACGGCAAGCTTACACATGTTCCGAGGGTATCCGGACTCCCGCTTAAGGGTGCCATCCAACTAATTTCTATCCACCCATGGCCCAAAAGGGTACCTCTAGTCCACTATACAGACCAATAAGTACAGATACATGCTTTTGTTTTTGGTTTTAATTATAATTTGATTTATTTTATTTGGGTATGTTGATTTGAATTTACATTTCTATTGTGTAACACTCATATTCCAAAATACAACTTTTTTTTTTGCGAAGTAACCAACGATTTGACAAAAGATAATTAGTTGCGGAAGCTTGTCCAAAAACCTTTCATTTAAAAACAACTCATACGTCATAAAGTTTAAGAAAAACATAGATCAAGTACTTGAGAATCATAAACATTGTTTAAACAAAATCCAACTAAAGTGTTTACATGTCAAAACCAAGAAATTATTTCATTCTTCCAAATAACATCATTCATAACTCCTCATGCTTAGACTGAACTGTTGGTCACCGGAGCCTCACACGGGAGCCTTTCCTTTGTCCTTTGAGGACGTACCTGCCACTAAAAGAGCAAACAACAACGGGGTAAGCATAAAGCATAGTGAGCTAGCACCACCTACATCTTACCACATAGCACGGACTGTACCATAACAGGTACCAACACAATCAACATCATTCACATCAAGCATATCAATAATTATCAAACACATCAGACACCCGACTCTCATGAGATCGATATTTAATCGCCCGTCAGTTTGGACACGGGTCGGCCCCCACAACTCACCAAGGGCATGTGGTTTCCCTTTCTCCCGTCAGTTAGGACACGGGTCGGCCCCCACAACTCACCAAGGGCATGTGGTTTCCCTTTCTCCCGTCAGTTAGGACACGGGTCGGCCCCCACAACTCATCAAGGGCATGTGGATCCCTTTTACATACGCTATCATGCATACAATACATACCACACAATAAAATGTAAGTAAGTGTAACTCACCTGGATCGCAAAGATATCAAAAGCACGAAACTCACACGATCCCTCAAACCGAATCCTGTATTTGTAACAATTTACAACTAAAATTAGGACCCTCAAACAGTCTTAAAAGAAGCCTAAACAAGTCCCTAAGAAGTCCCATAAGCTATCTCGACCAAATGGTTTAAAACGGACTCAAAACGGAAGTCGCGGGTTGCGACTACCAACGAGAGTTTTTACCTACAACTCCAATTTCGACCGAAACCATCGAAATCAAGTTCATACAACATCCCATGATGATTATACACAATCACATGACATCAAGCTCGACTCATCACTTCCGAATAATGATCAATTGACCATCATTTGCAATCCATAACCTTAATTCACAAACTCTATGTAACCAACTCATCCAAATAATTATAGGGGGTTTGTAATCATACCTTAAGAGAAATTCCAACTCAGTACTTGATTCTCCCTCGGTTGCCTTCGAGAATCGCACGCTCACACCACTCAAATCTTCAAAACACCAAAATTCGACTTCCTGGAAATTTCAGTCCACTTCGGCCATTTGCTGCTCCTTACTGGAGCCTCCGATGCTCAATCCCTCCGGTCAGATCTAAGAACAAAGAGTCGTGAAGCCGCTGTCTAAATTTCGCGACGATCCGACGGTTAACGAGGGAGAACGAGCCAATCTCCCACAGCCGCGCAGTGCTGACGGGAAATCCGAAAATTTCCCTTTCTTCCTTTTCTTGCTCTAGAACGGTTTTCTTGATCAAAACAAGCCAAAGTCATGATTATGCACTAACTAGGGTCGATATCTAACGATTATATGCAACCAATTCACCCCATAACACATCAATTGATGATCTCATGACCATCAATCAATATCAAACCCTAACCAACGATAGACTCCGAATTAAACATCAATTGACATCAAATCTTGTGTAGAACTCTTACCTTTGGCGATAGCAATTCAAACTCTACTCCGATTGATCCACAATAGCCCTCAATTGCACCTTCTTGAATTCTTCTCCTTGGTCGCCCTCCCTTCTCTCGTATACGCTTATTGGAAACTGATTTGGAAAAAGAGGGTTGAGGGTTAAACCCTTTACTTAATCACATGCTAAGCAACCCTGCACTTCCAGTAATTACACCTTAGCCCTTGGTTCCTATAAAACGCAGAAATTTAGTCACTAAGTAACCCTTAACATAATAAGGGTTCAAACTTGAAATCGGGATGTTACAACTCTCCCCCACTTACCAGGATTTCGTCTCCGAAATCGCCTATACCTGGAACATCACTGAGTAGTTCCGTCTCATCTCAACATCCGGTTTCCACGTCTATCACGATTCCACTGAATACTCTCAGCCGCGTTCTGGAAAATTTCCGTATGCCCAACTCACTCTGACCAACCTCTTCCAGTTGATGGGAGTCTTACATCTCCTCCCGCACAATATCATAATTCCTAATAGTACAACCAACCTTGTAACCAGATCCTTCGTCACAAGCTCTTGCTTCCAACCGGTAACTCTAACTCTAACTCAACCTTCACTCTTAGACACATCTAACGCCTTTCTACAAGCTCTTTCACATCTTTTATTTAAAACTCTGGCTACCCGTAATCCGACCTTACGTCCCCAACACTGAAACCTCTACGTGAATGGCTACAACTGTCGGGTATCAACCGAACCACTTGATCCTTAACCCCTTCCTTCCTCGATTCTTACTCATAACTGTTTTTCGTCGTGACTACTTAATCAAACCTACTAGCGAGGTTATCACTGTCAACTTGTCTACCACCTTAAGTTTTTAAAACATATATTTAACGAAAACCCGTTTTAAAATTATATATATATATATATATAATGCGGAAGCCATGACTAGCGAAAACTCATAAAAATCCGATTAAACCAACATCATCCCATCAAACGTTTAGAACTTCAAACATGTACGAAAAACAACATTTTTCAACAACCACTAGTTCCACCAAGTTTACCAAAACGTAAATTTTAAGGAAAAACTATTTAAAATTTAGCGGAAGCCTAGTTTGAAAATCATAACATAGTAAAACCGACATCTTTCCATAAAAAAAAATTCGCTAGTTAAAACATGAGACGAGTCAAATCATCTTTTGAAACGTAAACATACATGTACCAACATCATTAAAAAAAATTTCGTTAACATAAATCTCTTTCATACACTTTCGTAAACCAGAATCCATGTAACCCCGTATTTGACGACCGTTGTTCGATATTGTCCGTTTTGGAGACACAGGGCCCTAACCGGTCACCCCTACTCCCTCACGGTTATGTTTTGGAGTTGCCCAGTCCAGGTCACAACCCAAAACACGTCCACCACCATATCGTTTTCTACGGGTTACAAGGATTTCGTAACGTAAACATATCTACACATATAACTGCCCTCCGTTCCAAGAACGGAATTGACCCTGCCGTTCCTCTAACGAGAACGATACTATCCCCTTGACCCTCATGAGTACAAGGCTGTCCATAAGCACACAAGACATGCTATTCTCATATGACATAGTAATCTATCGTCTACTATCACGTACAACATAACACACAATATAGTTCCTTGCATCATCCTTCCATCTTCTCTGTCGCATGTTCAACTTCTATTGACTCATTAATTAAAGGTAGTATCGCCACATCCTAACCACGATAATTACCCCTGAGAACTCTAAATCAAGAGTCGTGTAACTTACTTCATACGTCTTTATCAGATGGAACACACAACTGCTCACCTTCTCAAACAACAGTTATCCCCCACTTGGAGTTCAAACCATTATTCCCTATACTTCACACTCTAAAGGAGCGTGATCACTGCCAAGCTAATCCAGACTAACCCTCTCGTTAACTTCTTTCATCGCAAACTAACCATATTTGTTATTTCATGATTATCCAAAAACACACCATATTTTCACCAAATAGCTCATTTCTACCACATCTCAAAGGATATTGCCTTATCTAGACCAATTACCCTACACATGGTAAAATAAAATTACCTCCCGACTTTAACTATTTTGAATTTAATGAGCCACAATTTTTCCCGATTACTTCATTTGGCCTCAACAACCAAATCCGACAATCCTTACTTGACCCTCGAAGCCTACGGGTGTAACCACCAGTATAGGAAACACAAGAATCAAGCAAAGATGAATCTGGATAACAGACTCGGCCTCCAAAATTCTCCATACTCAAACCTCGTTCAACCATCTCTTACCATCTTATACAAATTTTGACCAATTAGTCAATCCAAAATTTCTTCTAAATCTACGTCTCCCAATAAGGATCTATTAAATCAGTCGTTAACTCCGTTAATCCTGATGATGCATTAACGACCTCTTTCATGAACTAGGTTTCCCAAATGAACCACCTCCTTCCTGAATTCTGTACACCACCCAATAAGAGCATAAATTACTTTATTACTAGATTGCTAACGTCTCAGTCTTGAGACTTCAATTATAAGCTTTTCTCTATCATAAAAAACGGGGTCTAAAATCGACCGTCATGGCTATACCGTTACATCTAACTCCCAGAACTTTATTCTATGCTTCTTTCTATCCTTACCAAGACCTAGTGAGCCCATAGCCTTCATGTATAATAACACAATGATTTAAGTCATTTTCGTACATTTGGAAAATTTCGATATACTCTTATATCACGAATCATCTTTAATATGCATAGCACAATATTGCCATAAATACACAGCCACTCATATGATGAGTTCGAGAATCATCGATGCACACCACATGACATGACACCGTTATGCACTGCCAACTGTCGCAATGCTAATAATGTGTGTTTAAATAAATATTTATCACTTGCAAAATACCCAATAAAATACCTTACACAAAATGAGTTAAATAACCTCCTACCCATGGGTGAGGTAGCAACATGCCCAAAGTTTCAGTCATAAACTTGCGTAAATAAATGTTGTCGTATTTTTCCACAATTAATACAAAAATCATTTTATCTTGAAAAATAGAATGAAACGATTTTATCAATCACGAGATAAATAAATAAAGAAAATACCTTCAAGCGACAATATAGGTTTTCTAAGAACACATTTTCTAAATGCCAGCTTTTTCCAAAAGATTTGATAAGTTCGGTGAGAAAAATACTGCATTTCATTTTTGACAATAATTTAAAATACATAAATTTCACTTTCAACATGAAGGTTATTCACTCAGTCACGGTCAGCCGCTTACATACCAACAACCACCAATTAGCTTGCTTTCTTTCTTCATTCTTGCTTCTCTAAATCAGGCTCTCTAGCCCACAACTTTCGTGCATCTGATGGAATTCAATCCACCTTACTATCACTACACATACCCTTATCTCTGACTTTAAACATGCACTCTCCTACACAATCACCACAATTTCTGACATATAAGGATACCCCATTTGTCTACAACCCATACTGATCCTAAGATCATCACACTTTAAAGACGACACTTTCCTACTCACCTTGACCACAACTGTTCGGGTCAGCGACCTTCACTATATTTTTCCTTTCATTATATGCTACTGAGTGGTCTATCCATACCGAGTCAACATACAAACGGTTTTGACACCGTACACTTTCTCCTTATTCACTCTAGCTAAGGTCAATGACCTTAGTTTCGTGCCTCTCATCAACACATGCTTCTTAGGGGTCTAACTACTCACCTTAAGGACATACACACATCCTATCGTGATACTACCCCAAACACAACCTAGTTGGTTCATGGTACTCCAGTAACTATGTCAATTCCCTGATATGCACAATGTATTTGCAATGATACGGGCCCTTGTATCACCATAAATACACCCTACATATCTAGCCTCGACATCATCACTAAGATCCCAATTCCCCACTAGTTGTTTCATACATGACTTTCACACTAGAGCTTTAATGGCTCGTCTATCAATTATTCACATAATAGGCCACATGCTTTTCTACTCATAGTCAAGTACTACTAGCCTATGCAAGGCTTACATGCAATATCTACATTTCAAGCAACTACATTAGTAGTACATACTTGTCTATCATGCAATTTCTGCTCAAATACTACACATGCCATAACTTCACATAACTTGTCATACATAAACTTTTAGTAGCTCATGTACCAATTAAGTACATAACAAACATCATGCTCTTTACTCATAACCACATATCTACAAGCCACATACGACATACATGCATTCATACGTCTCATAACAGCTATCATGGAATGCATACTCAAATTTAACTGCATAGCACTAGTAATTCACATAACTAGTGGCCACATATTACACATGCCATACATTCACATCATAACAAATCAACATGCTCAACAAGGTAAGGTTAGTGTGCTCACCCCCGTTCTGATACTCCGGTCTGCAGTTCAGTCTCACTACTCATCTCTCCATAAAACATTTCATTTTGGTTACTTTTATTTACGAAAACACGAGCATTTGGTTTAAGTTCAAGTATCCACCACTTGTGAATACTCAAATCCCTTAAACCTAGGCTCTGATACCAACTTGTAACACTCATATTCCAAAATACAACTTTTTTTTTTGCGAAGTAACCAACGATTTGACAAAAGATAATTAGTTGCGGAAGCTTGTCCAAAAACCTTTCATTTAAAAACAACTCATACGTCATAAAGTTTAAGAAAAACATAGATCAAGTACTTGAGAATCATAAACATTGTTTAAACAAAATCCAACTAAAGTGTTTACATGTCAAAACCAAGAAATTATTTCATTCTTCCAAATAACATCATTCATAACTCCTCATGCTTAGACTGAACTGTTGGTCACCGGAGCCTCACACGGGAGCCTTTCCTTTGTCCTTTGAGGACGTACCTGCCACTAAAAGAGCAAACAACAACGGGGTAAGCATAAAGCATAGTGAGCTAGCACCACCTACATCTTACCACATAGCACGGACTGTACCATAACAGGTACCAACACAATCAACATCATTCACATCAAGCATATCAATAATTATCAAACACATCAGACACCCGACTCTCATGAGATCGATATTTAATCGCCCGTCAGTTTGGACACGGGTCGGCCCCCACAACTCACCAAGGGCATGTGGTTTCCCTTTCTCCCGTCAGTTAGGACACGGGTCGGCCCCCACAACTCACCAAGGGCATGTGGTTTCCCTTTCTCCCGTCAGTTAGGACACGGGTCGGCCCCCACAACTCATCAAGGGCATGTGGATCCCTTTTACATACGCTATCATGCATACAATACATACCACACAATAAAATGTAAGTAAGTGTAACTCACCTGGATCGCAAAGATATCAAAAGCACGAAACTCACACGATCCCTCAAACCGAATCCTGTATTTGTAACAATTTACAACTAAAATTAGGACCCTCAAACAGTCTTAAAAGAAGCCTAAACAAGTCCCTAAGAAGTCCCATAAGCTATCTCGACCAAATGGTTTAAAACGGACTCAAAACGGAAGTCGCGGGTTGCGACTACCAACGAGAGTTTTTACCTACAACTCCAATTTCGACCGAAACCATCGAAATCAAGTTCATACAACATCCCATGATGATTATACACAATCACATGACATCAAGCTCGACTCATCACTTCCGAATAATGATCAATTGACCATCATTTGCAATCCATAACCTTAATTCACAAACTCTATGTAACCAACTCATCCAAATAATTATAGGGGGTTTGTAATCATACCTTAAGAGAAATTCCAACTCAGTACTTGATTCTCCCTCGGTTGCCTTCGAGAATCGCACGCTCACACCACTCAAATCTTCAAAACACCAAAATTCGACTTCCTGGAAATTTCAGTCCACTTCGGCCATTTGCTGCTCCTTACTGGAGCCTCCGATGCTCAATCCCTCCGGTCAGATCTAAGAACAAAGAGTCGTGAAGCCGCTGTCTAAATTTCGCGACGATCCGACGGTTAACGAGGGAGAACGAGCCAATCTCCCACAGCCGCGCAGTGCTGACGGGAAATCCGAAAATTTCCCTTTCTTCCTTTTCTTGCTCTAGAACGGTTTTCTTGATCAAAACAAGCCAAAGTCATGATTATGCACTAACTAGGGTCGATATCTAACGATTATATGCAACCAATTCACCCCATAACACATCAATTGATGATCTCATGACCATCAATCAATATCAAACCCTAACCAACGATAGACTCCGAATTAAACATCAATTGACATCAAATCTTGTGTAGAACTCTTACCTTTGGCGATAGCAATTCAAACTCTACTCCGATTGATCCACAATAGCCCTCAATTGCACCTTCTTGAATTCTTCTCCTTGGTCGCCCTCCCTTCTCTCGTATACGCTTATTGGAAACTGATTTGGAAAAAGAGGGGTTGAGGGTTAAACCCTTTACTTAATCACATGCTAAGCAACCCTGCACTTCCAGTAATTACACCTTAGCCCTTGGTTCCTATAAAACGCAGAAATTTAGTCACTAAGTAACCCTTAACATAATAAGGGTTCAAACTTGAAATCGGGATGTTACATATTGTGAATGGCGAAACCACCAAAATTGTGTCATGTGTTGGTGACGTTCATCGTGAATGATATAAACAGTTCATGTTCTTTTATCATTAATCGATGATGTTTACCGTGAATGTTGTATAAACTTTGTGTTCCGTTATTTATGACAATCATATGGCACTATAGTTCCCTTATTCATATTGTAAATGCGGCTTTGAACCGAACCTTTTCTATTTGATACTACTTTATATAATACTTATTGTTTTGTTTATCATTATTATATAAATCATGAAGTCATAAAATATCAAAAAGAAATTGAAATGTCATGTACTCGAATAACTAATGAAATTTGATTCTTAACATGACGGGTGATCTTTTTACCCTTAGAGTTATGGATGGTGATCTTGATGAGACATTTTTTTCGTTATAATTATTAACAGATAAGATTTGAGAACATTTATAACCACTTCAGAATTGAAGGCAACATTAGAGGAGGCTAGAAGTCTGCTCCTTATAAACAGTGAAGTCTAGAGCTAACCACAAGGTGGTTATGTACATGCAAAAGGCCAGAGGAGATATGGTGGAATATCGGATCAACTCGGGGTCAAATCCAGACGCTAGCATTTGTGGCAGGTTTAGTCTTAGACGAATGTACCTTAATTACAATATTACCAAGGATGTAATCTATGCAAAATTTAGATGAATTTTCCAAAAAATAGAGCTTAGAGCTATATTCCATAAGATCATAGGGGTCTAGAGCTCTGATTGCACCAACTCTAATCGACACTTAGGGGCCGTTTACTTAAACACTTACCCGGTAAGTGCTTACCGATGAAATTGAATATTATCATGCACCATATTGGACAAAATTTTAGTCTCTCAAAATGATACGTACGCAACAATTTAACCGGTAAGTTCTTACCGGGTAAGAATTGTGGATCTTACTTACCGGGTAAGACTCTCAATTCATGCTATTGCTCTTACCGGGTAAGATTCTAGTCCTTTTCATGATCGTCCCGTAAGGTAAATTGACCCGGTAAGCACTTACCGGGTAAGCATTAAGTAAACGGCCCCTTAGTCAATGATAACAACAGGGTCTAGAGCTATATTCCATAAGACAAATTTTTAGTTGCAACAATCATATTCAAAGTTAGCAACTAATATGTGTGATATCTCGGCGATATTACGGCGTTATCACGTGTGATATCACGGCGTTATCACCGCGTTATCACGTGTGATATCGCAACGATATCACGACATTATGACGGCGGTGGTCGGCAGTTGCTGGAGGTGGTCGGCGGTTGAGAAAGGCGGAAATGAATGGTGGGTATGAGATTATATAGGTTAATTAAATTGGAGGTTCACAAGTGTTCTTGTGTTTTCGCAAATAGGAAGGGTTCTCGTTTGAACCTCCACCAATTCAAATATGTAGACTTAGGTTTAGGTAAGATCAAACTGTTTCCGTGAGACCGGTGAGACCAACATTTTTTCTCGATACTGTTTTTTAATATGTTTTTACAATGAAAGTTCGATTTCTTTTAACTTTCATACCGTTTTGCTGAGAAGTTTCATTAAAAAGTGTTAGGTTTTCCCGGTTTCACGGAAACAGCTTGGTCTCACCGGAACACAACTCAATATATGTAATGTATATATATTTGGTTTTTGGTTCAAAAACCGAACCAAAAACCGAACTTAAAATCGAGAACCGAAAACCAAAAAACCGGTTGGTTTTGGTGTTTTGTAAAAACCGAAAATTTTAGTTTAGGATAAACCGAACCAAACACATCCCTTCCGAATTAAAAATGTGAAACTTTCAACCCCTTTATGTCTTCTATCTCGAAATCTGTCGTCGCTTCCCGCCCAATTTCGGCCTCAAACCCTCCATCAAAACGTGAATCGTGATCTCGTCGTCCTCATCTTCAAATCTGTGATCGGTATTCGATTTCTCCATTCACTTTCGTTCGTAGCATCTGTTACCCTTTACAAATTCATATATTTCTTTGTTTACTGAGTTTATGAGGTTTGATTAGGGTTTATCAGTTTATGTGGAATCATCTTTTTCTTATTTATTTATATATGTTTCATGACTAGAATTCAATTTCTTTGCCATGTTAGTTGGGAACATTCTCTGAATAATACTCAACTGTCTAATGCTTTTTAAATGATCTTCAAGTCCTACAATTAGGGTTTTCATTCTTTAAAATTTATTTGCTGCAGAAATTAGGGTTTCAAAATTTAACATAAAAACCTCTTTCAACTTTGAACTTGGGTGTAAGTTAAAAGTAAAACCACCCAATTTTAACTTCTCTGCTTCTGTTTGGGTAATTGTTTGAAATTTTGAACATTTCTGTGTGGGTAATTAATTGTTCTTGTTTCAACTTCAAAGTTGGGTGAAGAAGCTTGTTCACCGGTTATTAG
Organism: Centaurea solstitialis; assembly: GCA_030169165.1. Lineage (NCBI taxonomy): Eukaryota > Viridiplantae > Streptophyta > Magnoliopsida > Asterales > Asteraceae > Centaurea > Centaurea solstitialis. The sequence continues at coordinate 75,652,711 of CM058042.1, read as the reverse complement.
ACATACATTACAAGCAAACAATGCACATTTTTACAGTGGTAATTGTTTCGTTGTTTGATTTGATTTCTTGTGTTTTTCTGGTAATCTTTCATTGTGTGAATTTGGGTGTTTTGATATTTTTGCTTTGACAGCCATTTATAACTACTTAACAAACATAAAAACAATCTTGGATTCGTCTAAGACTAATGATGATTGTTGTAAACAAAAAGTCATGGGGAAATCAACTCTAATGCTAAGAGCATCTCCAACAACTTCTCAAAAATTTCTCTAAGGCTATGTTTGGCAAACTAGCTGATAAGCTAGCTTATGAACAAATTATGTTTGGCAAAAAGTAGCTTCTGAGTATGTAAAATGACCAAAAAGGGTATCTTTGGATTTAATAATTAATATTAATCAGGGTATAATTGGAAAAAACAACAAAAAGCTCCCAAAAAGCTACTCAAAGTAGCGTTTCAAAAAGCTAGCTTATGGTACATGTTTGGATGGATTAGCTTATAAGCTAGCTTATTTTAGCTAAACACAACCTAAAATGGAGATTTGAAAGTCAAAATCTTCAATAAAAATTACATCCAGGTTTGAACCCTGTGGAGAGCATGTGGCGATATCCAAATCATGGGCTTGCCAAATAGTGGTACCCTTAATTGGGTTGGGTCATGGTCGAGTCGGGTGCCCTTGGATTCCGGATACCCTAGTAACGTGCGTGTGTGTTTACTTGCCATTAAAAAAAAACAATGAATTATGTCTGAGTTATGTGCCATGTTTTGCTTCAGGATGGAAACTACAGAAGTAGATTTCACTCATTTTGGTATTTCGGAAGAGGTCAGCATTTTTTTAATCTCTTTTTAAGTTATGGGTAGAGGGCTTTTTAGTCTTTTATTCTGAATATTGTAAATGTTTTCGAGTTCAGGAAGGTGATAAGCTTGTTGCAGAAGTGATACGCTATGTTCTTTTTAAAACACACCAGAACTCTGGATGCCCGATTAAGAGGGATGAACTCACTCAACTAATCACAAAAAATTATCACCATCGGTCCCTTCCAGCCCTTGTTCTTAACAAGGCAAGCGCGAAGCTCTCGAGTGTTTTTGGGTATGATATGAAGGAGCTCCAACGTACCCGTCCTTCATCAACGAATCAGCCCCGTTCTTCACAGAGTGAGCAACTATTTACTGATAATAGTGTTTATGCGTTAAGATCAAGTTCAAGGGCTCACATAATGCAATTTACTTGTTTATTGTTCTCTAAGGGTACATTTGGTAACTGGGATAGGAGAGAACAGAACAAAAACTTGTTGTCCCATGTTTGGTCCGACGTGCAGACTAGTAAATTACTAAACTACCCATGTCAAATTAAAAACCCTAAAACCTTGTACGATTTTTTTTTACCCGCTTACCTCACTCTCGCCCGTTCAGTCCTATCCCATCCCGTCCTGTCTGGTCCCATATGCGTACCAAACGTACCTTGAACATGTTAAATTATTTAACACAAAGATGTGCTACTACGTCTTTGGGAAAAATGCATCAAAATTTAACGAAGTTTGTGTTAATTTTTGTTTAATGTAATGATGAATTTGCTTCTCACATATGTAAGAAACATTCAATTCTTTCTTACATTTTGTTGCATATTGCCCTGCAAGTCCTTTTTTGAATTTGGATTATTGCTAGAAGAAAGTGCCAGAGGTGGTCAATGACCTTGGTCAGATTGTTGGTAAAATAGCATAACGTATGTTAGCATTCCTTTGGTCAATCAACGTATTGCTTTGAATTTTTCAGTCTTGTTATCTAAAGCGGTTGGGGTGTTGTTTTCTCATAGGCTTCACGATAATTATGATTTCCTCTTACTCGATATTATTATCTTCTGATAGAGGGTAGCCATTTATGATGTTCATTTAGCCATGTTGAATCTTCATGCTCTTGAGTTTTGTTCGTAAATGACTGAATATATGCATATATCATTTATCTTTTGAGTCTAGATGGCAAATGCAGTTCTTGGCTTGTTGATGCCAAATGAGAAAGGTGCCCTTGAAAAACTACATTCAAACTAAACTTTAACTGTTGACCAAGTTGAATCACTACTATTTTACTAAAGGGAACTGCAATTAAAGTATTTTCTATAAATGAAAATGTTTGAATTCTGTGGGTGGAGGGCGTTTATTCTATCCAAAAAACAATGAAGTAGTTTCTGTTTCTCAGGCTCTGCAGATCCGAAATCATACATCATAACAAGTCAGCTAAATCCTGAAGTCTACAGAAAACACGTTGAAGATACTAGCAAATCGCATTTGACTGGCTTTGCATTTGTTGTTATCGGTATCGTTTATCTTGCTGGAGGCAAAATTACCGAAGGTATCACAACTGATTCAAATACACCACAAAGTTATATTTCTAGAAAATCGCATTTGTTCTTTTAGTTTTTTCCCCTTCTTTT
>CM058042.1:75420287-75645287 GCA_030169165.1 Centaurea solstitialis | reverse complement strand
TAAAATGGAATGTTAAAAGATGACAAAAGGCACCAAGATCAAGCTTGCACTTTTGTTTTATTTAAAAGTTTTGACCAATTATAAAAGGAGTCTATCATTCATGCAATTCTTTCGTTTTGGAATAGATTCTGAATCAACAAACGTTGTAATGCCTCGTTTTGGCGTTGGTGACTTTAGGCCAACAAAGAAATTTTGTTTAGGAAGGATAGTTGGGAAAGGAGATCCTTTATCCCTCTTTTTATTTCTAATCGCTTCACAAGGCCTTAACACTAATGTATAGGAGGCAATAAGAAATGACATTTTCCATGGAATCTTGTTAGGCTCATAAGAGAACATCGTTTCCATTACCCATCTCCAATACGTTGATGACATTATCTTCTTTGGTAAATGAAATGAAGTAAATGTTGGGAACCTGATGAGAATTCTCAAATGCTTAGAACTTTCCTCGGGTTTGAAAATTAACCTCCATAAAAGTAATACCTATGGAGTGGGCGTCTCTCATAATGATGTGGTTTGACCAGCAAGAAGATAACAATGTGGCACTGATTCTTTTCTATTTACTTATCTCCATTCCGGCCTCCGTCCCTACTTCTAAATCAAGGAATCTCCGCCTTGTCCCATTCCCCAATCAACTCAAGGATTTTGAGGACAAATTGGGTTCATAAATTTGACTCCATATGATGCATCTAGCAGATTAGAAGTAATGGTGTAAGTATAGGGACATATCTCTTAAGTAAAACATAACACAAGGACCACTTGTTATTGACTACATCCAAAACAAATGCTTAACCTATACAGTGGAGGTGAAATTCACTCTTAATATTTAATTACATCAATGATAAAACATGGATTGATTAATTTGATGCAAGAACATAGATAGATATGCCAAAATGAGAAGATATGGTGGATTCTCTATTGTGCTCGATCACATGAATGGATCGGATTGGAGTAGATTAATCTTACACAACATTTTTATGATTGTGGAATTAATCGTTGAAATATCGAAATTGAGGTCTAATTTAAAATAAGACCCTTAAAGCATCTATTTTTTCTTCATTTGGTTGAAGATCATCTTCACATCTAATAACAAATTTCTTGCATATTAATGGAAAAGTTAAGCATTGTTACATTTGGGTTGTTTACAACATCAAACTCACAAAAAGTAGTCGATTAACAATAAGAGAACAACCCATTCATATGACACGATATTTTCTTACATTCTATTTCCACTATTGTGGTTTTTGATGTTAATACAATACATATCAAAGTAATGGATAAAAATACAAGAAGACAAGATTCAACAACTAAAAAGTAAGAAAATCGTGATCTTCAGTCGGATTGCTTCTTTAGAGACTTTCGAGCCTTACAATCCATGCTTTTCCGAATCATACCATCAATTTCTGTGTCATACAGCCTCTTTGCTTCTTCCTACAAACTTTTCACTTCTTGACAATTGAAAACATGATCTAGAAGAATAGTGAGTACATGATGGAAAAAGAAAATTATCGAAGAAACATTTGACTCAGAAGTTCATGATTTGATTCCAAAAAGTTGGAATTTAAGGCTCAGAAAGTCCCTAAAGAAGCAACAAGATGCAACATCAAGTTATTATTCTTTTAAAATTAATATAGATAGAAAAATATTAATTTGAAATAAATGGATTCAATTCCATCTTGTTGGAGACAAACTATACGTAAGGGTAAGAAGAAGAAGAAAATTTGTGCTGAAGTTTTATAAACAAGCACGAAATCGAAATGGAAAAAAATGGACCCAAAACAAACAGATGTAAAAAGGAAAAAGAAAATAATAACGAAGTAAAGCTATAAAAAAATGTAAACAGACGAAATATAGAGCAGATATATGAAAATCTAAATCTGTACCAACGAATCCGTGTTTGCTTGTGATGGATTTATCTAAACCACACACACAAACAAACTTCACTTTTAAATTGGTCTAGTTTTGGTGTAAACCCAAAACCAAAACTGGCTCAAAAGTAAAGGAGTAGGTTAGTGTAGCTTATGAATAAAACCATCATGAGCTCAAAAGCAAACGATGATAATTCCACATTCGTAACCAAAGGAGTGTTAGCCTAGTGATACTTGGACACTACATAGTGGTGAACCCGAGTTCGAGCCCTGGGGGACGCATTCTGGAGGTACGGGGGCTTCGACCCCGGGCTGCATGCTTTAGCAGTCGGGCTTCGGCCCAAAATTGCCGAGGATTAGTTTGGGCCCAATGTGATCTGGGATACCTCTTCCAAAAAAAATAAAAATTCCACACTCGTACGATTTATGTTGGTTAAATGTAGTTATGGGGTCTATTTATGAAAGGAAAATAATAGAAATGATGTTTTACTTATCGACGTGGGATTTCTTTGTTGGAAAAGTATACAAACTCTTCATTCACAAAGAGTTATAAGTTTATATGCTTCAAATATATATAACATAAAATTTTTAATCAAAGATTAGACATTCCAACGGCATAGGGGGTTAACGGGGACCCGAATTCTGAATTTCCGACGTGACACCGAATCCCCTCCCTTGATCCCCCATCCATTATATCCCATCCTCGTCCTTTAGGAAAGTAGGGATTTTGTCTGTGCACTACCATGATGCTTTTTTAAAGAATAATTAAAATATATCATACGTAGATATGGGAAAATATAAAAAAAAAAATTGGTTTATTTTACAAAGGAGGCGAGCGGTTTTTTAACTGTGTTAACCTAATCAACTAACCAGATGCATTTTTCTGGTTTATTTTACAAAGGAAACAAGCGGTTTTCTAATTTTAGTAGTTATTAATATTTTTTTTAAAAGACAATTAATCATGGGCCTTGATTTTTTTAATATGCGGTTGAGACTGGTTAACATAGTTTACACAAATGCTTCAGTTTAACAAAATAATGCAACCCTATATACATATATATAGCCAAATTTTCAAATGGGATGTATTAAAAAAAAAAAGAAGTAAAGAAGTGATCCTATCCCTTCATACGGGATAAAATCATATTTGAATGGTCAAAACTACGGGATGTCAAAAATAGAGGGATACTTACATAACTTTTACAAATAGGCAGAAAACATGTTTATATATTAACAGGTTTTTGTACAATACGTGAACCAATTAAATAGTTCACATGTGAAGTAATTAAGTTCACATATTAACATATAGTTCATGCATCGATCATGAGTTTATATATGAACTTATTTGTTATCTATTTGTAAAGGTTACAAAACTATCCCCTATATCTTCTACATATCCATGCGAAAAACTCTTTAGTGTTTCACAATCAAAGCCGCAAAAATTGAGCAGATGAAGAACTAGGGTCACTTTTAGTTATTCTTTTATCACTTCTCGTGTATATATATATATATATGTGGGGGAAGGTTCAAACCAGAAGCATGTCAATTTAAGAAAACGTGAGGAGCAATCTCAGCCACTTATCTCGCGGTTACAGTGTACGTGATCACAGGGATAGTGGCTGAGATTGCTCCTCACGTTTTCTTAAATTGATATGTTTCTTGTTTGAACTCCCCCTCTCTCTCTCTCTCTATATATATATATATATAGAGAGAGAGAGAGAAAGAGAGAGAGAGAGAGAGAGGAGAGAGAGAGGAGGGGGGGGGGGAGAGTTGGGTTCCGGTAAGACCAAACTGTTTCCGTGAGACCAACATCTTTTACATGAAACTTCACATCGAAACACTGTGAATGTTAAAAAAAAATTGAACATTTATCGTAAAAACAATGTAAATGTTACATTTACGGTGTTTTTTGATGTCAAAGCTCGATTTTTTATACCTTCACAAAATTTAAGCTATAAAGGTTTTGTTTTTTTTACCATGTTTTGGATTTTTTTTTACCTTGAAAGTGTTTTTGAGAATGAATATTCGAGTTTTATTTACCTTCTTTTTTTGTGAGGTTTTATATGTTAGGTCTCACACGATCTTACGAAAACAACTTGATCTCATGCAAACCTAAGTCTATAGAAGGAAGTTTATTTGTATATATATAAATATATATATGTATATGTATGTGTGTGTGACAGATATTTTAAGGCTTGTGTAGGGTTATGTTTGTAGTTTGTGATGTAGATTGGTTTGATTTAAGTGTTGGAAAGCAATAGATCCCAATAAGAAAGTCAAAATTGTCCATTTACATGGGAAAAAATCAAAATAAAAAGATGGAAACAGAAAACAGAGTTGCAGAATACACGTGACATGCATGTGATAAGTGGGTCAAGAAGTTTGAGAATATGTACTTGTGGAGTTGTGGACCAATTAAATAATTTATGGGTCTTAGTAGTCATCATAACAAAGTTGGTTTTACTGGATTACAACTTACAATTGAGGTAGCCTATTTGCACCCTTTAACTTACCATATATATCTTCAAAAGGTGAATTTTATTTGGACCCCCTTATAAGGCTGCACGCACCGGTCAAGTGGGTCATGAGCGGGTAAACCCACCGGCTTCAAAAAATCCCGGCGGGTTGGGTGTGTGATGGAAGGAAGCCGGCAGGTTCCAAGGTTGGCGGTTCCGGAGAGCCGTTGCCAAACGGCTCTCCAACGTAAATTTTCCCCTTTTTTTTTCTTTTTCAAATCATTTATTACACAACATTCTCTATATATACCAACCTTCATATACACAACCTTCTTCTCTATTCACTTTCATCTACACAACCTTCATATACACAACCTTCATATACCAACCTTCTTTCTTTATACACAACCTTCATATACACAACCATGAATCCAAACAAGTCGTCCCGTGGTTTACGAGGAAGAGGATCGCGAGGTGGCGGTGGTTCGCGAGGTGGAGGTGGTTTGCGAGGTGCCGGTCCGTCGGGAGGTGCCGGTGGGTCGGGATTCGCCGGTGGTCCGGGATTCGCCGATTACGCTCAACAACAACCGTATATACCGCAATTTGACGCTCAACTACAACCGTATATACCGCATTTTGATGAACAAAACGCCGGTTACGGAACCGGTTATCCTCCAAATTTCTTTCCTCCCCATTTTCCTCTAACCGGTTACCCTCCAAATTTCTTTCCCACCCAATTTTCTCATACGGCCTCCCCCCCCCCCCCCCCCCACTATGGGACATCCGGCTTCAATACGGATTATAACCGCGAAAATACGGGTTACCCCGATTTCGTACCCCATGATACGGGGAGGGTTCCGATTCAAGCGAAACACATTCGTATGTTCCGGAAACCCAACGGTTGCCAACCGAAGGTTCCGATTCAAGCGAAACACATTAGTTAATTTTAGTTTAGTTAATTATGTAATTTTTTTAATATTAGAATTTTTAAATTATTTTTAACAATATTATTTATTTAATTATATAAAATAAATAAATTAAATTAAAAAGTGAGAGGGTTGGGAGGGTTGGGTGTGTGTTGTAGAGGGTTATGGGAGGGTAAAGAGATGGTTGAGAAAAAGCTGATGTGTCAGCTGATGTGGCATTAAAAAGGTGAGTAGGTTGAGAGGGTTGAGTGTGGTTAGCCTAAGGGGATGAGAGTAGGTGATGTAAGTACACAAGTGGGTCCCAGTGTATGAGGGGGGTCCAAATAGCAACCCCCTTCAAAAATGAATTGTTCTCTTACACCACATATCAATATCAAATCCCTTTTTTACATTTCCAATACATATTTTTTCAATACCCAATACATCACATCCCTACAACCATGTTTAAAGCATCTACTTCTACATTAAATTTTCAAAAGAGTAAGCTACAATTTTCTTCCATGATGTTTCTAATAATTTTCATCTTTAAAAATTGTTTTCTTTTTGTTTCAATTGTTTTATTTTACTCTTATTTTCATTCCTTTATCTACTTTTACTAAAATAAGCCATTAACTTATCCAAAAAATGATTAAATGAATTACATATTTAATCCCTATGCATATTCTAGTTTTTATGTTTTTATCTTCAAATTATTTAGGTTACCTTTTTAAAGTTGTTATAACTTTAATTATAAGAATAATCAAATGATTTAACAAACCAGGAAGTAGTTAATTACAAAATAAAACTATTTTTTTGACCTAAAACTTTGAATATAGATTGCTCCTCATCTTTTCTTAAATTGATATGCTTCTCGTTTGAATCTTCCCCATATATATATATATATATATATATATAGAGAGAGAGAGAGAGAGAGAGAGAGAGACAGAGAAGGAGAGAGAGATAGTGATGTTCAAGGAAAAACCTCAAATAACCAAAAAATCAAAGAATCCGTTAATCCACTTGTGTATACGGGTAATTTGTAATATGAACACGTGCGTATGTACAAGTCAAACACAACTATTAAAAAAAAACTTCATATGGATTTTTTGTAATATGCACACTTGGATATATGCACAAGTGCATACAGGTAAAAAGAACTCCCCACAACAACTTATTATTATTTTAAATTGAAAAAAACAAAAAACACATTGTTTTATCGTTTATACACAAATGCATGCATTGGTTTCTCGGTTTTCCGGTTATTTGAGATTTTCCTTTGAACCCGATCCTATATATATAGTATTAGGTTCAAATGAGAAGTAGAAAAATGATTTTTACCACTTATCTGGTCAATAAAGACAACTTTGACTATAAAGCACCGGATAATTCCTTACAAGGACCGTAGGATACGGAGAGTTCATTTAGTAATTTTTACAAATAACTATTTTAGTTAGAAAGTACTAAAATATTATTTAGACATGCAATTTGAAGATCAAGACATCAAAATGTAGTTTCTAGGGTTCTAATAAAAGAAAGGTAAAATCAAAAATGGTTTTAAATACGAAAAAAACTTAAAGTTTGTTCGTATAAGAAAAGATTAAATAAACATGTTTGAGTGAAAATATGATACTAGAGAGGTTAAGAATAAAGAGGGAGGGAGGGAGAGAGGGAGAGAGTTCTTGCTTTTTTTTATTTGCTTGGGAAGATTTGTGGTGTAAAGTTTATGGCTAAGGATTCTATGTTTCACCAACCTACTAAATCTATCTAACAACTTTCATATTATTCTATAACCAGTAGTATCTAAGGTATAACTTATGTTTCAGATTAATAGAAAATGAATATTTTCGTATGAAAGCATAGTTGCAGTGTCATCAAAGCGGATTGGTTTGTCATCAAGCCAAACTGCCAAAGGCAGATTAGTACAAGATAAAGTCAACTTATACTTTAACAAATCAGTCCACTAGTAACCCGAATTTTTGAATTACAAACTTAGCCAACAAGTTTGGCTCACTAACTATCGTACCTCTTTCTTGGTATGAAAACATGTACAACATGTCAAGCTAAACATGTACAAAAACACTACTTATACTTTATTTGCTTTACTGTTCCCTTGATTTACTAAAAGGCTGAAGTACAGAATATTAAAATCACAGTTAAATTATTGTTTAGGATCACCGGTTTTACTCCACAACAAATCTTTAATTCTTTTTTTATACAAAATATCGAAGAACTAATTAAAAGTAAAAATATGTTTTGTTTATATTCAACCCTTTTCTACAAATATTTAGGGGTTGTTTAGCAATTTTTCAATTAAGTTTTATATGGATAAATTTATCTCTTTTGGATAAATTTATTTGTCTGGATAAAAATATGTTATTGTTTACTTTTTATTCTGAATCACTTGTCTGAATAATCAAAAATACATTTTTACTCTTCATATCATCATACTCACAAATTGCTTCTCCCAACATCAAAAAAAAAAAAGCCAAGCCATTGTTGAGTTCATCCAAAGCTACTGGCATTGCTTTTTCTTGAATATCAAAAACCCAAACTACTAAATAGAAAAAATGAGATAAATGAAAAAGGTTTTTGATATAAACGAGATTTTTTCTGGCAAGAAGCGTTTTGATTAAGGAAGAGGGTTTCGATTAGGGAAGAGATACGAGGCTGATGTCTCCGGTTTGTTTTCTGATCGTCCCCGTTTTGCAGATCTGAGGCTTCCTATCATCCTCGTTTTGCAGACCTAAGGGTTTCGATCATTGCCGTTTTGCAGACCTGAGGGTTTTGGCGTTGTTTGTTTATTGACCAAAGGGTTTTGATGTCGTCGGTTTACAGACCCGAGGGTTCTGATGTCGCCAGTTTGTTGGTTTAAGTAAGGGTTTCAATCTTGCCGGTTGTAAGAGAAAAGAAAGATTGAACTTTCAGAAAGGTGAGAAAAGAGAAGTTTGACTGTAAGTTTGAGAGCGTTTTTCAACCAAGGGTAACGCATGTCATTTTGTTGGCTTAATCCGGACAAGTGAGGTTTTTTATCTATGCGATTAAGTCACCTTCTGTGGGTACAAGTCAAGTAAACAACAACTAATATAGTTGTGCGAATAAGCCAATTTAGCCAGTAAACTCATTAAGCCATAAGTAAACAGCCCATTGGTGTGTAAGTCATAGCTTTATAGGACTAACACAAACCCATGGCCTTGGACTTCTATATACTATAAAAATTATATTCAATTTTAAGAAAAATTATCTAAAAAAGGTTTTATTACTTCCATCAACATTATTACACAAAATAGTTTTGGAGTCTTATTTGAATTGGATAAATTAAAAACTTACAATTTCCTATCATACCAAACCAATCATCATGCTAAACGACATTAGCACCCCCGAAGGCGGACCAACAATAGTCGTTCCACTCTTCGGGATCCTTTGCCTTCTCCTTCATGGAGAGAAGGCCAAAATCCAAAGCCGGAGCTTGCATTAGGTCAAGTGTCATGCTTGTGTCTTTATCGTTGAACCGGTCCCACATTTGTGTATCAGGTAACGGGTGGATTGTATCCTCAACAACCGATTGATGAGAATTGTTTTGATTCCATAAATGCCCAACAACAGTAGTTGCCCTATTAGCGGCAATTAATTCATAAAGCGCAGCAGTGCATTTTGACGATAGGTCTCCTGAAGAAATCCAGGGTTCGATTTTTGGAGATGACAGAAGAGAGAGAGCACATCCTGGCTTCAAATGTTGTGGTAATGCTGATAGAGTTCGAAATCGTTGATCGGCCATGAGATTATTTTCTGTTCACATTTCCAAGCATACTCACATAACATATCATCATTAAATGAGAACAAGCCCCTAAAACTATTTTGCCATGACTCAATGAACCTTGAGTTGGTCAAAGAAGAACTTGTTTTAGTGCCATATTGTCATCCTATGATTCTTATCCATATTTTATTAGTCATTATGTTAAAACCATCTCCACTGTATAGACAACTAAATATTATATCAAATTTTATATCGTGAACACCAAATGTGATGTAATAAATTTAGTATAATACTATTAGTTATATAAAAAACAAATATAAAAAAGAATTGATCTAAAATCTTATATTTTAATATAAGATTTGATATACTTATTCAAGTAGATTTATTATTTGCATTAATTTTGACACTAATATATATATAATATTATATATAAAAAGTGGTTCACATTTGAACCCACCCCATATATCTATATATAATAAAAGAGTAACTCATTGACACGTGTCGCGCTCTGAGTAACTCATTGACACGTGTCGCGCTCTGAGTAACTCATTGACACGTGTCGCGCTCTGGTGAGCCATTGCCACTGCTGTTGAGCCTATTCATTGTCTTTCTATCCTATTCATCGCCGAGAGAGGGCGTACTTAGGGAACTATACTATACGATTTTTGGTATTTTCCTTATGCTGACCTTCGGCCCCTATGGTCCAGCGGTTACGACTTCTCTCTTTCACGGAGATAACGAGGGTTCAAGCCCCTCTGGGGGTAAACAATGCCTATAGAAATGACATTTTCAGTCGTCTAAAAGGAATGATATTTTCAATCGTCTAAAATCAATTAGGCGTTGGGTCGATGCCCGTGTGGTTAATGGGGACGGACTGTAAATTCATTGACAATATGTCTACGCTGGTTCAAATCCAGCTCGGCCCAACAATTCGCCAATCTACCATCAGATGGTAGAACCCTCTTGTTCTTAAGAAATACCTGATACGAGAGAATAAAAAAGAATCGAAATTTTCTGCTAGATCCCTTCTGATTCCCCTGGGATTGTAGTTCAATAGGCAAGAGCACCGCCCTGTCAAGGCGGACGTTGCGGGTTCGAGCCCCGTCAGTCCCGACGGATCCAATAAGTACATCAATTCGCCTCTCCTTTTTCTGTGAAATAAGGGACAGAGAGCGTAATTGAATTCCGAAGGTCTTTCCCCCCCTTTTTTCAGGATTCTTTCGAAGAAAGAACAAACCCTAAACTAAAATGAAAATAACTAAAATAGTGAAGTTGATAGAATATTCCGTCTTTGCTCCCGCGACTCATCTTTATCATACTTCTTTGTCTTCCAAATAAAATTGGATCATTAAAAAAACGGCGTTTAGAACCTAATTCCTCTCTTTTTCCACTTCGCTTTGTATTGTTTGTTGGGGTTTTGTAGTTAATGGAAACGGACGAGTGGTTAGATGCTACTTCATTTGATGGTTCTACAAGGAAGACCTAAGGTAGGTTATAGAAAAGAAGGATAAATAAAGGAATTTTGGATTGGGACAGGAATCCAATCTTGGATTCGGTATAGATAAAAGATCTTCGTATGTTATACTATTCAATTCTCGACGATGAATTATTTTAATGGATCAGATATTGTTATTCATGATATTGATCCGATTCAAGATCATCGATAGGGAATGCATTCATTGAATTGACAGGTGAAAGATTTATCATCTCTATGGGATTAAATCCCGAGTTATTGTGAAATAAAAAAAACGATGAGATTATGGAAGTAAATATTCTTGCATTTATTGCTACTGCACTGTTCATTTTAGTTCCTACCGCTTTTCTACTTATAATTTACGTAAAAACAGTCAGTCAAAATGATTAATTACTTTAAATGAAACTTCAATTCTGATTTCTGATCAATAGTTTTAAAATTATTAAAAATTAATCCAAAATTATCTATTAAATATAACAAACTTTATCTCTATCTATTGGTATGAAGTCATCTATATCTCTATCTATCTCCCTAAATTGATATTTAAATACTAAGCAAATTCAACAAAAACCGTATAAACCTTACCTTTTCCATTTTAATTTTTCAAGTTCCTCCATTACTCTTTTTTGCAAACGTCTTAGGTAAGTTCGTCAACCATTTTTTCGAAGAACATTCATGCATAATTTTTTTTTATTATTTGTTTTTGCAATTATTTGAAGAATGGTAAGAAAGTTTGTGTCATTGTTTTCTTATGATGAACTAAATCATATGGTTTGATTTTCTCCTGATTTTTTTTTGAACTACATCAGTAGAAGCATAAGTAAGTTTTCTTCTCCACATTATATAATAATTTATATTTGTATTCATGTAACTAATTGATAAACGTCATCAAATAGAAAATAAATATTTCATTTTAAATATAATGAAGATAATCATTGAGTTTTAATATAATAGTTAATTAATATTTTTATAACAAATTATTGTTAAACGTATCCATTATTATATTTCAATCCAAGTACACTTTTGTATGTATACCTTTCTCTTTATATGTGAAAGTATATTAACGTCATTTTAAAGTCAAAGATAGTTTATAGTTTGATCTATAAAATGTCTTTGTTATATTTTCATTGTTGATAATTTGATATCAACTGAATTAAATTAAAAATAAATAAAGTTGGTACTTTTTTTAATATAATTAATGTATTTGATAGAAAATAATATTGATGTTAAAAGATTAATAGCACAACAATTCATATTTGTAATATAAGGTTTTTGGCATGACTTAATTTCTTGAAATTATCTCATCTATTACACGGGATCAAAACTAGTTATATATATATATATATATATATATATATATACACACGAGTTATGATGTAAAATTGGTGTTATGCATTTGTAATATTATTTTTAATTATTACTATAGTTAAATATGAAAAAAAATGTATGTATATATACATATTTTCCTATAATCTAAAATAAAGTAAAATATTATCATACGTAATGTTGCAAAGAGAGAATATTTATATGGAAGATATTTAGGTTGGAAAGTCATTGATTAATAGAAAAAAAGATTGAGTTAGGCTCGAGTTAAGGTTGTGTAGACTCATCAGAGAGAAAGTAATATTTTTAACGAAGTGCTGGATTAGATTGGCTTGGGCTGAGAATTAAGTTTATAACTCGGTTTCATCTAGTAAGATCGGTTTGCTCCTCAAAAGTGAGCGGTTCAAGTTTGACTGTTATTTTTAGAGTACCCGCCTACCCGGTGTAATTTCACGAGACATGCATAAGCTAGAAAGAGACTCATGGTTACCATAAGACATTAACACTAACTTAATCATTACAGTTTCGAGTGTACCATGGATGCGCTGAAAGCTTTTAGGGAGAGAACTCGGAAGAGTTCCCTTTCTCCGCCTTTGATTATGTCCTTCTAGTCTCCGTCTGCAACTCCTTTTCGCTTCATCAAACTCAGTCACACCATGAAACCTATATGTACATGCCAAAGAACCGTTATATTTAAGACAACTCAAGAAAATACACCAAAAACCGATTAAACTTGTGTTGCAATCGTTATTTCATTAATTATATTTTATGTTGAATCGTTGTTTTTCTTCCATGTTTTCTTATAATTTAAAGGGTGTCATTAATTATATTTACGTCTAACATTGTACATTAAATATATAAAAACAATATTTTGATATATGCGAGAAGGTAAACATTTTGCGAGAAGGCGAGACGTCGTAATATCATATATGATTACACGTCATTTGGATGTGTTTAATCATATATGATTAAACTTGTGTATCATATATGATTAAACACTTCCACCTTCTCGAAAAATGTTTAGCTTCTTGTTTGAACCTGCCCTTTGATGACTAGGCGCGATTCATGGGAGGGCATTGAACTAAAGAAGCGGACCACACTCAAAGTCGACACGTGTCGCGCTCTCGGCTGTCCTCACGTTCACAACAAAAAAGTGGTTCACATTTGAACTTTCCTCTATGTATATAAGAATACAGATATTCATAGGTAGGTAATGTTTTTAATGTACTATAATTTATAACGAACGAAAGCATGAGTCATGCATACCTTTTTGCCGACAGGTTGAGTGAAAAAACAGAAGAGGTTGAAAATTATAAAAAAACCAAAATAAAATATATTTATTCGTACGTATGATATTTTTTTATTTTGAAATATCTTGAAATACAAGTCTTTAAAGTAATTGTTCAGCATAAGTTTTGTCTTATAGAGTGAAAAAGATTTTTGTGCTAATTCTTACAAAAAAAACTTGCTGGTTTTCATATTTTATAAAAGGATTAAAAAATGGATCAAAATACAATGATATTTGGTGAAATATTTTTTAACTATATATTTATGGGCCAGCTTATCGGCGACTTAACTTATTAATCATTCACGCGACCATAATGGAGTCATCGTAAGTGAATCTTCACCGTGACAAGGGTTTTGGCAATGACCTTTTGAACTTGAGGTAGATGAGATTTTCCCTTATATATCCTAAGGCTTAACTACACCAAGCCAAGCGATTTTCCTCAGCATGTATATGATTGTTAATTAACCTCGTATTTTCACAGCTTTAGTGTAAGAATTCTCTTATTAGTCCATACAAAGATACTTCACAATTGTTGATTTACCTCGTATCAATTTTAACATGTTGATCTTATAATATTTGATGACGAAGACTTAAAATTTATTTTTCATTTACCGTAATATTTCATAAATGAGCATCCTGTTTTCAAATGCTAGCTACAACGTCTAGTCATTGATTAGAACATATATAAAATAGAAAATTTAACCCCAATGGGGCAGCCTAACGGTTAAGGCTTGGTGTTGGGAAAAACCCACCCAAGTTCGAATCCGGGGGTGAGCAACCAGGGGACACTGAGTATTAATCCCAGGGGAGCATGCTTTAGCTCTCGGTAAAAATTACCAAGGATGTAGTCTGGACAAACCCAGGTGAACCTTATAAAAAAAATAGAAAATTTTGAAATTATTATCCAATTTAGAAAAATTATTTGATACACGTGAAGGTAAACAAATTTTATTTTCCTGCATTTAAATGAAAATCGTATAATTAAGTTCAATTTTGATATAGTCAGAAAAGTACTCTAACTACATCGGTAAGAAACAAAAGACAGATAATCTTTTTCATTTTGAAAACCAATTTTCTGAAAAATAAATAGATAGCAAATCTTCTATTTAACAATATTTTTTAACGACTTCAAAAGGGTAAGTGTTAGATTAATTTGATATAAAATGAGTTAAACATAATTCATTTTAATACTTTAAAATATGTATTAATTTTGAGTATATATATAAAAATAATACCTGCTACATTGTTGACAGAATCGCTGTTGAAGGCCTAATACCACAACCTTTGGAGCCTTTGAATGGATTTCACACACCTTATGCCTCTTATAGTATTCTTTCGCGTTAGAAAGTGCCACGTGGCACCCTTCCACCTGGCATCTCACCACCGCCGCAGCCCTTGCCCCTGGCGCTGCCGCCGTCGAGCCATCGCGGACGTAATACGGACACGGCGGCCTGCCACCTCTCTTGGTGGAAGAAGACGAGGATTCGGCCGCGGCCGCGGCCACGTGTCCGTCAGGGACGAGGGCGTCCTCACAGTAGTGTCTCTTCCCCAGCTTCAAACACATCATGTGCGGGTCTGGCATGCGGCGGCTGGTCGGCTGGGCTCCGTCGTAGAGGCGGCGACGGTCTTGGCCAGTAGCGAATCTAAAACAGAAAAACCACACAGTTCTCCCAATTAAGTAAAGCCCACATAAATAACGTTTAAGAATTTAATATAAAATCTCTCTTAAATTTCTTTAAAATTCTATTTTTTTAAAGCATCTAAACTTTTTAAGATAGATATAAAAAATTTACTATATTCCATTTTAAAAAACAATCAAAAAATTAGGTTGGTCTCGAGACCTACCTGGTATCTACATAAATTCGCCCTTGGTCCTGGCCAAACAGAAGTGCGTGAGGTACACTCTCCTCAGGTGCCCTGACGGAGACGGCGTCAGTGGCAGGAATGCCACTGACGCCATGATTACTCCAATTATAACGTGTACTACCGGTGGTTGCAGCAGCAGTGGTAGTACCGACATCCCAGATATCCCATGCACTGTTTGCAAAATTACCATTTTGCCCCATGCTATCGTCACCGCCACCGCACCCACCGTTGTCATTGGAACTGGGGTTAAAAGAGTTCCTCCAAGAACCACTTTCCATTAATTTGTATGTGAATGGTCTATAGAGGAAAAAATAGTGGAGGGTTTTAAGTAGGAAAGATTTGGGAGGGTTTTGTCTGTATAAAAAGAGGCAAAGATTGTAGAGAGAGAAAGTGCTGAATGATGAGAGAGAGAAAGAGATGAATAGGGTTACTGTAGTGGTGATACAGCTGGGTGGCTGGGGAGGTAAGTGCTGAAAAAAGAAAAGCTGCAAAGATGCAGTCTTTATTATGTGTTTAAAAGAGAAGCAATTATTTCATAAGTTTTTCCATTTAAATGTTTAAATGGAGGCATATGTCATAATATGTCACTGAATGGGCTGTTTGTGTTGGGATGAATTCTATTTCACATATGTTTATAAATGGTACAACAGTTAATGTTTTTCAGTTTAGTAACAAAAAATGTAATACAATTTCAGATCTTCTTTTAAATCCTTTTATAGAAAGTAATTTTGGGGTTTATATATAGGTGTAGCTTGTTTTTTAAGAGCATCTATAGTGGTGAAACTTTTGAGAACTTCATTTGCTATATTTTTTTTTTTGGTTTATGACTTATTTGAGTAATCAACTATTCGATTTGTACTAATATTACCATCAAATTATTTTTTGTACTCAATATACCATTGAACTTTTTTTTGTACTTATAATACCATTATGACCGGTAATAGCCCATTTTTTCTTACGTGACATTTAAAATTATTAAAAAATGCTTATGTGGATATGACGTGTGTTCCACGTGGCTCTGACATGTGTTTTTGATTTTTTGTACTCATCATACCATTGAACTCTCTTATTCGTCTTCAATACACCACCCCCACCACCACACCTACCACCACCAACCATCGCCACCACAACCACAACCACCACCACTACAACCACCACCACCACTACCATAGCCACCATCAAACAACGACCACCACCAACCCACCACCAAATAGCCACCACCATAGCCGCCAATACCAATAATCGAACACCCCATAAATCGAATCCAAACCACCACTAGAAACCAACCCAAAATCGAACCCTAAAAATTGAATCCAAACCATCCCAAATCAAGAACACTTGTGATTTTTTAAGTGAAATCTAAAAATAGGAAGACAGGGAACGAGAGAAAGAGAAAGAAAGAGATAGCGGTGGTGGTTTGTAGTGGTGGTGTTTTGGTGGTGGTTGTGGTTGTGGTGGCGGTGGTGGCTGTGTGGTAGGTGTGGTGGTGGTTGTAGTGGTGGTGGTGGTGGTGGTGGGTGTAGTGGGGATGGTGTATTGAAGACGAATAAGAGAGTTCAATGGTATTATGAGTACAAAAAGTCAAAAACACACGTCAGATTTACGTGGAACACACGTCATATCCACATAAGCATTTTTTTAATAATTTTAAATGCCACGTAAGAAAAAAAATGGGCTATTACCGGTCATAATGGTATTATGAGTACAAAAAAAGTTTGATGGTAATATTAGTACAAATCGATAAGTTGGTTACCCATGTTTGTACTTGACTTAACTAAGTATCCAGTACAAACATCTGAAGTGTCTTGACAAATCGAAATTC
Source organism: Centaurea solstitialis (assembly GCA_030169165.1). Classification (NCBI taxonomy): domain Eukaryota; kingdom Viridiplantae; phylum Streptophyta; class Magnoliopsida; order Asterales; family Asteraceae; genus Centaurea; species Centaurea solstitialis. Next base: position 75,628,537 of record CM058042.1, on the reverse strand, counting down.
CAGCAACATCCTAAACTTTCGACATACGAGTTCAAAGTGTTGACGTAGGACCTCATCGAGAAACAAGGACGGAGCTAATATAGCGCACACGGTGGCACGGGCCACCGTTAAATTCCTCCGTCGTAGTGTAAAAATTTGTGGTGCCACCGTATCAATCTGTCGTGTGCCACCATATATATTTTGAAACTACAATAAAAACACAAGTTATCTTTGGTTGAGTTGATTAGTTACTTACCTTATAACCATGAGGTCATGGGTTCAAGTCTTGTTAGAGACATTTTTTTTAGATTTTTGCTTTTAATGTCAAATTTTGTGTTTATATTTAAAAATTGGTTGTGCCAAGAATTGAACTTGAGACTTCATCTTTGAAAAACAATGAACCAACCACTAGACCAATAGAGATTTTGTGAAAATTTTCTTCATATATATTATTTATAGTTAAATGGTGCCACCGTCTGAAAAAAGTTCTAAATCCGTCCCTGTCGAGAAACTAATAAACATAGAGTCGACAATACATTGGCCCGAGAAAAACAATTGTCCTAATGACAAGAAAGACATGAAGAAATATATGACCGTGAATAATTCCATTGATCGCTTGTTTTTCCAATTTTGGGCTGAAGTTTGAGATGAAATCGTTAAGGGCTTGAGATTTGATATTTGTTTCTTGGTTTGAAGTCGATGTCGTAGAGATATATACTCCACTTAAGCGGATAATTAGTAACGATAGACTTAAACGGATAATGAGTAACGATAATTATAGGATTTAGCTATGTCTCTTACTTTGGGGTATTTGACTTGTTTGACTCTTTTGCTGATTTTGATGCTTGCAACTAACAAAATTGGATTTTGCTAATTGGCAGATTCATTTGACGGATTAATGACTCTTCTTGCCTTAAATGACTATTTTGGTGATAAAACCCAAAATTAAACGTTATTATCTTTTATACTCCCTCCATTGTAAATAAGTATCCTTATTATTATCTTACACTAACATAATTGTTTATTCTTCTATTCTTCCTTTAATTATAAATTATAAGACAGAGAAAAAAAGTAAACTAATTCTTCAATTTATCCTAAAAGTTATAATAATTAGTTATTATCAGAAGTGTATGAATTTCTAGTTAGAAACTTTTATGATGATAATAAAATTCAAAATGTACGTATAGTTGGTCCACCCACCATAGTGTAATTGATTGATCCGAAGAGGGGAGAGAGGTAGAAGATGAGTGGCTTCCCTTTTGGAGACAAATGAGTTTTTGGTTTCTTTTATATTTATTTCCTAAAATCTTGATTGAGATGTGTCATATATCTATGATAATGCAAAATTGATTTTCGTGTCTACCATTTAAAAAACAAAAGATGAGTTTTTTTTAATCAAATATTATATGGAATTAAAATATCTTTTAGTAGAAAATTTTATAAATGACAATTAATTTTAATTTTACATCGGGTTAAGTTCTGGTGAGACCAAACCTTTATGGTGAGACCGTTGAGACCAACATATTTTACTTGGAACTTCACATCAAAACATTTGTGAAGGTAAAAAATATTGAACATTCATCGTTAAAACATACTAAAAAACAATATCGAAAAATTTTATTTCAAAAAAAGGTTAAAAAACGAAACCTTCACATCATTTTTTTGTGAAGGTTCGCATTATATATATGTAACCTTCACAAAACTTGAGCTGTGAAGGTTTTTCGTTTTTTAGCTTGTTTTCGATATTTTTTTGCATCAAAAGTGATTTTTAGGTCTGCGTATTCGAGTTTTATGTACATTCACGGTGTTTTTTTTGTGAAGTTTCATACGTTAAGTATTGGTCTCACGCGGTCTCACAGTAACAGCTTAGTCTTACCTGATCCTGACTTAGGATCAGGTGAAACCAAGCTGTTACTGTGAGACCGCGTGAGACCAATACCTAACGTATGAAACTTCACAAAAAAACACCGTGAATGTACATAAAACTCGAATACGCAGACCCAAAATTCACTTTCGATGCAAAAAAATATCGAAAACAAGCTAAAAAACGAAACCTTCACAGCTCAAGTTCTGTGAAGGTTACATATATATAATGCGAACCTTCACAAAAAAAACTGCTGTGAAGGTTTCGTTTTTTAAGCTTTTTTTGGAATTCTTTTTTTCGATAGTGTTTTTTAGTAGGTTTTAACGATGAATATTCAATTTTTTTTACCTTCACAAATGTTTTGATGTGAAATTTCAAGTAAAATATGTTGGTCTCACCGGTCTCACCAAAAAAGCTTGGTCTCACCGGAACTTAACTCTACGTAAATATATAGCTTAAAACAATTAATTTAAGTTTCCGTTTAAAAATAATAATTAAATAAAGGTATATTACTTTATACCATTCTTCACCTTGAAACGATCATTTTGGATATATAGGCTATGTTGGGTAAACTAGCCGGTAGCTAATAAGCTAGTTGTTGATTGATAAGCTAGCTTATGAACAAATTATGTTTGACAAAAATTAGTTTATGAGTATGTAAAATGACCAAAAAGGGTATATTTGAATTTAATAATTTATATTAATAATGGTATAATTAGGAAAAAAAACTACAATAAGCTCTCAAAAAGCTACTCAAAGTAGTGTTTCAAAAAACTAATTTATGGTACATGTTTGGATGGACTAGCTTAGGCTAGTTTTTTTTTGCCCAAGAGTCCAACACACCCATACTTACATTTGTGAAGATGAAAATCTTGGCATAAAATAGTCGTTAGGAATATTCGTTTATATATATATATATATATATATAGAGAGAGAGAGAGAGAGAGGAAAGTTCAAATGTGAACCACTTTTTGGTTGTGAACGTGATGACAATCGAGAACGCGACACGTGGTACCTAGTCATCTGCCACATGTCGCGCTCTCGGTTGTCCTCACGTGTACAACCAAAAAGTGGTTCACATTTGAACCCACCCCTATATATATATATATATATATACTAGTTTTGATCCCGTGTAATACACGGGATAATTTCAAGAAATTAAGTCATGCCAAAAACCTTATATTACAAATATGAATTGTTGTGCTATTGATCTTTTAACATCAATATTATTTTTTATCAAATACATTAATTATATTAAAAAAAAGTACAAACTTTATCTATTTTTAATTTAATTCAATTAATATCAAATTATCAACAACGAAAATATAACAAATACATTTTGTAGATCAAACTATAAACTATCTTTGACTTTAAAATGACGTTATATAAAAATATTAATTAACTATTATATTAAAACTCAATGATTATTTTCATTATATTTAAAATGAAATATTTATTTTCTATTTGATGATGTTTATCAATTAGTTACATGAATATAAATATAAATTATTATATAATGTGGAGAAGAAAACTTAGTTATGCTTCTACTGATGTAGATCAAAAAACTAAAAAAAAAGTAAAGCAGGAGAAAATCAAACCATATGATTTAGTTCATTGTAAGAAAACAATGACACAAATTTTCTTACCATTATTCAAATAATTGCAAAAACAAATAATAAAAAAAATTATGCATGAATGTTCTTTGAAAAAATGGTTGACGAACTTACCTAAGACGTTTGTAAAAAGAGTAATGGAGGAACTTGAAAAATTAAAATGGAAAAGGTAAGGTTTATACGGTTTTTGTTGAATCTGCTTAGTATTTAAATATCAATTTAGGGAGAGAGATAGAGATATAGATAACTTCATACCAATAGATAGAGATAAAGTTTGTTATATTTAATAGATAATTTTGTATTAATTTTTAATAATTTTAAATTTTGAATCAGTGTCATGCGTCAAGATATGACACATGACACATATGCATATGATGTGGCAATGGCTCACCAGAGAGCGACACGTGTCAATGAGTTACTCAGAGCGCGACACGTGTCAATAAGTTACTCTTTTAGTATTTAAATATCAATTTAGGGAGAGAGATAGAGATATAGATGACTTCATACCAATAGATAGAGATAAAGTTTGTTATATTTAATAGATAATTTTGTATTAATTTTTAATAATTTTAAATTTTGAATCAGTGTCATGTGTCAACATATGACACATGACACATATGCATATGATGTGGCAATGGCTCACCAGAGAGCGACACGTGTCAATGAGTTACTCAGAGCGCGACACGTGTCAATAAGTTACTCTTTTATTATATATAGATATATTTAGAGAGAGAGAGAGAGAGAGAGAGTCAACTTTATACGAGAAGGCTAACTTATTAATAAAATACAAAAACCTTTTTTTATATATAAAATCATATATGATTCATAAAAAATATTCACCTATAAAAAATCACGTATAAAATCATATAGGATTCACGTACAAAATCATATATGATTCACGTACAAAATCATAGATTCTCAATAGCCATAGTGAGTACTTGTTTCTCTTTATAAAAAGTTTCAATCTTTATTTGCTTAATTGCTTGTTTTCATTAATGCTTTTCAATCACAAAAATGTTTCTATTAAAATATAATTGTTAGGTTAATTGGTAGAACTAATAGGCTAAATATAGATAATTTTAATGTTCCATGTGGTAAGAACGATACATTGACTTGCCTACACTATATTATTCCCAATCATGTACGCTTGCCTGTGTGTAGTAATCTAGTTTGGTGATTTTCAAAAGGGTAAAACTTGGTACTAATTATATATATATATATATATATATATTTTACCGTATCAAACACCAATATAAACTAATCCAGAAACCATTGACATCAATCGGGACTAATCGAAAACCCATCTATTGACTTGGTGTGTGGCTGTGTGCTAAATCATAATATAGCATCTTCATTTTTCATCGAGACTAATTGAAAACTTATTAATTAATTTATTGTGTGTTTTGTTTGTATAAAACCATAACATACCACGTTTTACTAATATCGAGATGATCGAGCAATCTATTGAGTTGAATCGGAAACTCATCGAGATCAATCGAAAACCCAATAAAGAATAAAAAGGAAAAACTTACGTTTATAAAGTTGAAACTAGGTATATTCATGATAATATATATATACACACACATGATGAATAATATATATATATATATATATATATGCATGATCAATGTTATGATGAAAGTTATAATATGTAGTAAATATCGTACAAAAATCAATACTACAGAGTTATTGTATATATATGAACAAAAACACACACATATAGGGTTAGGTTAAATTGAAAACTCATTTTTTCATTGTGAAAGTGAGTACAGCCGAGAGTGCATCACGTGACATATCTCTGTAAATAATCATGTATTATTCATAGTAAATAACACATCATTCAGTGCTATTCAAAGTGAATAATACAACATTATGTATTATTTAGCGTTATTCACTGTGAATAAAACTAAATATTGTGTTATTTATCCTGAATAATACATGATTATTCAAAGTGAATATGCCACGTGGGACGATTTCAGCGGTCCTCACGTTCACAATCAAATTTAAACTTTTGTTTATATAGTGTGTGTGTGTGTGTATTCATGATGAAAATATATATCCATGATGAATATGATACAAATTTATGAATGTTGAAAAGTTGTTGTATACACATAAACACATATAAATATTTATGATAAATAGTATGTATATTCATGATAAATGTTATAATGAAAATCTATATTAATGATAAATGTTGTAGTGATGTATGATACTAAATATTTGTTGAATAGACATGAAAATACAAAATTATTCATGGTGAATATTATATTAAATTGTATATTCATGACAAATATTATATTAACGTATAAATATCAAAGAGCTATATAACCTTAATACACAATATAATCTACAATGACACCACCTCATTCTTTGTGAGGTTAAAATCTTTGAATCCAAATCAATCATGTTCCCAGATAATGACCACATAACCGGTCCTTGGACGGTCAGTCAGTTTCACTTAACTTTTTTTATATTTTAAATTGATTTTTAACATACAAAAAATATTTTTTGAAGAATTTGAATAATCAAATATACTAAAAAAATGCTTTTCTTATAATGGATCAATCAAAATACTTAAAAAAAACGTTTTTGCTATAAAACATTAGTCAATTAAATATACTTGAGAATATTAATCAAATACATTGAGAATACATTTATATTATAATATACTTAATAAAATACACTTAAAATTATATTTTTAAATTATACAAAAGAATTGATTTAAAAATAAACTTAGATATAACTTATAAATAAAATTCTTAGTGAGACGTTGGTTAGTCCTTGATTCGTTGAAATATTGTAATCCGTTTTTAACCAGTGGTCCTAAACAACAGTTTTGGGTCAGGCTGGTCACAAACATTTGTCGCGGTCCCAGCCTTGAACTACATCGGATCTATTTGGCCACCTCTAATATGAATGTTATAAGGTTGTTGGCTCTTTGGTATGTTTGCCATAAGTTTTCATGTTAAAATTAATAAATAAAATACTAACTTGTTATGTATCCTAGTCAAAGTTTTACCAGTATTCAAATATTTAATATATCATTCAAATAAGAAATATTTTCCTTTGTTTTATTATGCAAAATTTCTAATCTGGTTTTGTATAGTTTAATGGGTGATGGTTTGTACAATCTACAATATTGTTTTCTGTACACCAGTAGAATCTTGCATTTATCATGCCAAATTGCTACAAATTAACAAGTTGTTATTCATTGATCCATTAAAGTTAACTTCTTGTTTAACGATAATAGATATTATTGCTAAGATCTAGACTCGAACATTTTTACTTTATATATGCCCATTTTTCATCTCTAATTCTAAAACTTAATTTTTATCCTTATTTTAAAGTTTTATTTATTTGGACAAAATAGATTTATAAGCTAGTTTATTGAAATGCTACTTACAGTAGCATTTTAGAAGTCTTTGATGAAATTTTCAATTAAAACCATAATTAATATTATTTGTTGTTTATTACTATTAATTATAATATATATTAGTAAATAGGTGAGACCAAACTTTTTTGGTAAGACCGGTGAGACCAACATATTTTACTTGAAACTTCACATCAAAACATTTGTGAAGGTAAAAAAAATTGAACATTCATCGTTAAAACATACAAAAAAACACTATTGAATTTTTTTTTTCCAAAAAAAGGTTAAAAAACGAAACCTTCACAGCAGGTTTTTTTGTGAAGGTTCGCATTATATATATGTAACCTTCACAGAACTTGAGCTGTGAAGGTTTCGTTTTTTAGCTTGTTTTCGATATTTTTTGCATCGAAAGTGAATTTTAGGTCTGCGTATTCGAGTTTTAAGTACATTCACGATGTTTTTTTGTGAAGTTTCATACGTTAGGTATTGGTCTCACGCGGTCTCACGATAACAGCTTGGTCTCACCTGATCCTAAGTGTAATAAATATTAACTATTAGTAATAATCAGCCATTACTAATATTAGTAAAATACTAATTAATGACAATAGTATTTTAGGAGCTTTTTAACAAAATTTTCAATTACAACCATTATTAATATTCTTTGTTGTTTATTATGATACATACACACACACACATATATATATATATATATATAGAGGAAAGTTTAAATGTGAACCATTTTTTCATTGTGAACGTCAAGATAGCTAAATGCGCCACGTGGCAATCTGAAAAACACGCGACTAAACTTTATGCATACTGCATAGAGCTATCATTCAGACTGAATAAAGCTTTATGCAGTATACATAAAGCTTAGTCGCCCTCTGACGCGGGCGACTTAGCGCGCGGGTTAGCTTTATTCAGTTTGCATAATAGCTTTATGCAATATGAATAAAGCTTGAATTAAGCTAACCCGCGAGATTTATGCAGACTGGATAAAGCTAAGCCACGAAAGTCAGATTGCTACGTGGCGCGCTCTCGGCTGTTCTCACGTTCACAATGAAAAAGTGGTTCACATTTGAATATCCCTATATATGTATGTATATTAATTAGTAAATACTACTTATTAGTAATAGTTAATTATAAATATTATTTGTAAGATCTTCTTTGGCATGTTTTGAAGGTCTTATTTGAATAAATCAAGTTGATTAATTTCTAAACTAGATTAATTTTAATAATGGTTTTAAAGTCTAGTAAGTAGTAACCAAATTAAGAGTGAATTATATAGATGTACATATATATTGTATTTATATGTAATCATAATAAAAATAAGAATCATAAAAAAGTTATAAATCCATCAGTATCAAAATCCTTTTTTATGATTTTTTATTTGATTGTTATAATTAATGTTAGTTTGTGTTCTAATATTCTAAAAAGAATACATGTAAAGCTAATTTTTCATTGTTTATATTGTGAAATAATAACTATAGAAATAATGTTTTACAATACAAATACACGTGAAAGAATAGCTTAAACCCAGGAGTTAAAAAAAAAAAAAGATAACCTGAAAGATACGTATAAATAGGTTTTCATGTATTTGTAACCGTTTTTAGTCTTTACATGATATACTGTCACATCTTAAATCTGAAAATAACAACTATTTAAAAAAAATTAAATACATCAGTAACCAAATATCCCAAAGTAGTAACGTAGGTTCAACTTTAACGATTACAAATCAAATATTCTTATGCTAGGTAGGTCTAAAATAAGGACCAATGTTACTAAAATCAAATAACGGATGATATCTCCAAAATGCGTGAGATGCCATGAATAGCTAGATCCTTCGCGTGGGTCCCTCTCTAGCACTTATCGCAACACGTCGCTAGTACCTTACCTAAACTGGGACATGATGCACATGGAGACAAGTAAAAAGAGGTAGACTTAATGCCTAGTAAGTTCAATTTACATCAATTATATATATGGTAACCGAAAGAATGCTATTTAAATAACAATTTCGTAAAACCATAAAGTAATGTACAAGCAACACCTTTCCTAAATCCCATCGTTTTCGTGAATGAATAACATTAACTAAAAACATCCATTTGTCGCGAAACCAAAACTCAATACCTGCCTTTAGCCAAAACATCATTTTATTGAAACTCTTAAAACTCAATACTCATCCATAACGTGAATAAAAATGACATTTAAAAAACAAAACAAGTACCAAAACTAACTCCCAAAACCTTCAAAACGCAACTGAGATTTAATAGTCAAAAGAATACTTATGGATCAAAATCCACACCAAAAATGTCACCAACATACGGTTAAAACTCAATAAACAAAGGTTCCACATCAGAACATAAACACAAGAGGCAGCTCTTGATAGAAAGGGAGAGACCCATTTTCATCAAGGTAACATATTAGTAGATATCACCTAAAGTCCCGATCTAGTGCACATGTTGCTTCCGACATCACAACTTCAAACCGTTTTGCTTTTATTGCCTACACCTTCAGGTTACACTTAAGGATTCTCTGGACTTTATTGTATATTTGTGACGACCAATTAAAATTACTAGATAGCACCTCAAGTCTTAGTGCACCCTCATACCTTTTTGCCTTTATTGCACACCCCATTAGGTCACACTTAAAGGAATCCCTGGACTTTATTGCATATCTAGGGCTAGACAACTTCCAGTCTTCCACCACAAAGGTATAACCACCTCATATTGGAAGTCAGTAGTGCGTCTTGGGTCTTATCCATAATTATTCCCTAATAAAAATTTCAAAACCAAATCTCAAACTTAATCTTGATTAAGTTGTAACAAAAATGAAAATCATACCAAAAGTCCCACATTGAGCTATTAAAACCGGACAAATGTCCCCAATACTTATTCTAGTCAATATCAAGCAAAAACTCAACAAACTCAACACTCGTGTGATTACTTAAAACAGTGATATTAGTTGAGACAAACCATTTTCCAAATAAACATACTCACATTTTCCAACATGCTCCCAAGACCAAACATGGTTAAAATGAGGCAAAAGCTCAAGAACTCGAGTTGACTACTCGATAAAGTCAAACCATCTAAACAATGCATTTAAACTACTTTTATGCGGACATATATTTCAAAAGTATGATTAACCCAAAAACTCGTCATTTGTTCCGAATTCCGACTTCTGATTTTCCAAAAGAAATCATACCCTTATATTTTTCAAAATGCCTTGTAAGAAAATAAATCACTAAACATAACATATATTTGAGTTTTGTTTGCCAAATTGGCCAAAACCCAAAGCTAGACATTTTACAAGATTTATTTACCTATATTCACCAATTATCCAAACTTTGTAAAATAATCAATGTATTTGATAATATCAAGTAATCAAATAAATATTTTCAAAATGCTCATTTGGTATGTATAACGTTTTTACAAAGCAACTTAAACTCACCTTGCTAGATTGAGGCTAAATCTAGATTTGACTCCAATTTCTTATGCTTTCTTTGGAATAAATTATAGATCTAGAAGCAATACTTGAGATCCTAGCTTCACCACTTCTCAAATAAATATGTACACCTTGAAGAACATGAAAACTAAGCCAATAAGAGGAGAAAAAGGAATGGGGATGAAAGACACACCAAATCTAGCTTAAAATTGAAAGAGATGAGAGAATTACCCATACCGAATGCTTTTGGATCTTGCAATAAACTTCAATACTCTTTCTAGATCCTCGAAAATCTCTCAAGAACAAAACCATAACAACTTGCATCACTAAAATCGGAGTTGTGGAAAGGAAGTTATAACGAAATGAAAGAAAAAAGGCTTCAAATCGTGATATTAAAGCACTAGGTGGCTTCCCGTGACTTGCCCCGCGATTTCAAGTCATGTGTGGAAGTCACACGCTTCCCTATTACACAGACTTTAACACTCCGTCTGGCTTGGCCCATGATTTTCACGCACCAACCCGTTTGGTCCTTTTTGGCCGGATATTGTTTTCACCATAACTTCTTCGTTTCAGCTTTGTTTTTGCTCTAAAAAGAACCGTTGAACTCGTATTTGAATTCCTCATCCAACAAAACCATAAATCTAGGATGCAATCCAAAACTTTATATTCCATATTTCTCTCGAAATACCAATTTCGTTCAAACTTCAAATCGTACTTATCTCAAATTCCGGATGTTACATATACCTACACATATTATGTCTCTAAGTTAGAATTGTCCATAAGGCTAACTTTTTAGAGGCACCATTACACCTAAAACTTTTTCTTACATTGCAAAACGAGACAATAAAGATATGTATATACATAGTATAGAAATGATGATGAGACATATTACTTTCTCCTTCTGATTGAAACTATAGAGGCATTGAAGTGAGCTATAGTTTTACAAATAATTTGAGGATATGTTGAAATCACGCATTTAAGGGGTGTTTGGGACATGCTTATCTATAAAAACTTATGTTTTTTTTGGTAAAAGTGCTTATCAAGTACATTGTGTGGCAAAAGAGTTTCATAAAAAGTGTTTGAATTATTGGTGTACCAAAATGTGATAAGTCCATAAGTTGTTTTTTAGTGTTTGACAAATTTGTGCTTAATTGTGTAAAATGACCAACAAGGGTAAAGATGAAGAGATGAGAGGTGGCAGTTCATCAAAATAAGGGTAACATGGTTCTGAAAAATCATAAGTTGTTTTCTAAAAGCTAAAATGAACTGAATTATCTAAAATGACTTGTCTTGTTTTCTAAAAAAAAACGATAAACACTTTTCTTACAAGTATTATTAAACACTAAAATGGACTTAATTATTTCATTTTTGAAACAGAAAATAAGTTATAATCATCTTCAAATAAATAATCCCAACCATTTTTTTAAGGGAAAAGTTTAAAAAAACCCAACAAACTATTCAATTTTGAATGGTTAAGTCCCTAAACAATTTTTTTGAACAAAAAAGCCATTAAACTTTCTCATTTTGAATGATTAAGTCCCTAAACTATTATTTTGAATGAAGAAACCATTAAACCTTTTCGTTTTAATTGATTAAGTCCTCGAACAATTTCTTTTTGATAAATAAACCATTAAACTTTCAAAAGTTGGTTACTTACCCCCTTTTAGTAAAAATAAAAAAATTGAATGTAACCGACTAAGAAGGTTTTAAAGGTAAAATATAACTATGTTAGTTTAGGTTAAACAAATATAAGTAGCAAATTTTTAAAAATTCAATGATTTATTTTGTTGGAAAAAATGTTTAGGGACTTAATCATTCATAATGAAAAAGTTTAATGGTTTTTTCATTCAAAAGAATAGTTTAGTGACTTAATCATTCAAAATGAAAATGTTTAATGGTTTTTTTGTTCAAGAAAATTGTTTAGGGACTTAACCATTCAAAATAGAATAGTTCGTTGGGTTTTTTTGGACTTTTCCCTTTTTTTAACATGTTAAGGACCGACTTGATTGTCTAAATATGTATTTAACAACTAGGAATTCATCTAGAATAATCATGAAATTCATATTTTATTTTTGTTTTTTATCTTTAATAGATAGATTATATATGAAAACTAATAGATAGCATCGGATAGAGACTAATTATAGCCGTACATGTGTCAAAAAGGTCCCATATGAAGATAATGAAACCAGTTTGTATGATTGTGACCACTCATAAACTAGTGCCCAGCTTCAATTGATATAATCCACAATTCCACATGCAATTTTTATCCTTTTGGCGTACATTTTTACTTCTATAAACTTTTTAAATATAATATCACAAAAAAAAACTTAGTAGCTAGATACTTACAAGAAAAAAAACAAGTAATACAAATATAATACATGATAATTATTAAAAAATAAATTAACACAAATTTCAATTAAGTATTCACAATATATGCCAATTAAGAGAGTTTGTACCTTAAATATGTTTATCTTTAGATATTTATTTGCAAAAAAGCACATCAATTTTAATCTACAACCGCATTAAAAACCATAACATTTACCAAGTTTTGGTAACTATTCATAAGCATAGTGATTTTTTATTTATTATTATTATTATTTTTTGTTTTTTACATAATATGTAATATTTAAATTTTATTTACTAATTTATTTTTATATTATATTTTAGTACTATATATTTGTTATATGTCATCCTTTTGTGAGTCGATTTTAGCATTTTTTTTTCTTAAACATGTATTTAGATGCAATTTATATTATCAATTTAATTATCTCACACATATTTACTACTTTTTAAGTTTTTCATCAATTCAATTTTTTTATTTAAATCTTTTCTTTTGCCCCTTTAGCACATATAACATAACCCAAATACATCAATTATCAGTTCAATTATCTCATACATATCTACTCCTTAAATCTCTTATTAACTCAATTTTTTTTATCTCTTAGCTTTTGCCCCTTTAACACATATAACATAACCCAAATACGTTAAGTATACACTTTTCACCATCATTAAAGAATAAAAATATCTAATAAACAATCCTAGGCTTAAACTTCTTTAGAATTAATAGATATACAACATCATGTAACAAATGATGAAATACAATTTTCATGACACTTTTAATTTTATTGGTATTGTTATTTTCTAATCGAATGTTATTTTATTCATGACAAATGTTTGGTAAAAAAGATCTTTTGTTTTCTTTATTAGTATTTATCACATGTTTGATAAAATTTCAAACTTACCCAAATATATTCGATGTTATGTTACATGCTCTACGGAAAAAAAAATCAAAAACATGTAATACATATATGTTTCGTAATAGAAAAAGTATTTTTTTTTGGGGGTTTAGGCTTCTAGAAAATACAAAATAATTATCCTAATTTTAATTGTTATATATTTAACCAGAGATATTGACCACAACAAAGTCTACCTTAACGTTATTTCAATTTTATATTTTCTCACGGGATTTTCTTTTCTGGGTTAATAATGAATCGCTGTTTACGCCGTAATTATCCTATCTATTTATGTTACATTTCAACTGTTTTTTGTTAATTTATCTTGCTATATTTTTATAACCCCCTCTCTCCTGCAATGCAGGGTTAAAAACCTCGTTAATACTAAAAAGAACATTTCTCATAATAATACGTCTTATATACTTTTTGTATGGATATTTTTTTAAATATAACTCAAATAAAAGTACATTCATCTTTTATACAAATTCACCAAAACAAAAAATAACCTCTCCTTTTAAGTAAAATATGAATAACCTTGGATTTAAAACCATTGGGTATGTGCCTAATACTAGGCTACTAACCATAATCAACAAGAATATCTTGTAGTTTTAGGGGCTCTTTAGTTGTAACTAAATGATTTTGTGTTGGATGATTAAATGATCAGAATAATTAATAAGTTTTTATGATATAGTGTAAAATAAAATATGGTTGTTTGGAATCCTAAAAGTTGTGACGTAGTACTTAAATGAGTTAAATCTATGGGGGATGTGATGTAATATCTCATCTGTCTAGGATTCTAATCCAGGCATGCACAATAATTGAGCCACTGAGTTATCATTGCTGATGTTTTACAGCTATAGTTTTCCGAGATTAGTTTGGGCATAGATTCACAAAGAAAATATGGTTGTTTGGTAACTATTAATGATGAAATCGGGATGCTTAATGGTTAAGAGAGATCCATGACACCAAACCATTCAGAGATTTTTAGAATCATTAAGAGGCAGTTCTTATTTTGCTAAACAAGATCTATCTCTTAAGAATTCAGATGTGGTCTTTTAATAAAACTGTTAATTGTTAAGAGGTAAACAAACAACTTATTAGAACTGAAATATCACCTTTTTTTTTAATGAAACCTAGATGTTTTTGGAGTAAAAGGATCGCCAAGAAAGGCATGCATTGCATATTCTAAACAATACTTGTATGATTAGATGATGCCACGTGCGTCGTTAGAAACATATATAAAGTGTATGACTAAATTGGAGTAGGTTATTGTGAGGAAAAATATTATGTTTCTAAAGATATTTGGTTTTAGAAAGTTATAACTTGTGGTTCGATTTAAAATAAAAACCGTTGCTTTTAGGCAAAGAGTTTTTTTATTATTTATTATTGATTTTTAAAACGCATAAAAATTTCAATCTGTTGTTTATTTTATTAATCGAAAAACATTTCTTACGAGTTAGTAATTTTGATTATTTTAAACAATTAAAAATTTCATCATACTGAAAATGATATTGTTTGTATATGTATGAAAGCATTTTTTCTATTAAATTTGAAAGTTAATAATTCGAGTAATATTGGTGTTAGGCTGCTAGACTATTTATATAGGAAGCTTTACAAAGATAATTATTTAAAAGGAATAAATCTTTCATAATCTTCTTGATAATTATCTTCGAATTCCTTTTATTTCGCTCAAGCTAACTCATTATTATGAGCACACAAAACTAATCAATAGTACTATCATCTAGCTATTAACTAGAATGAACAACACTAACTTCAATCAAGCATCAACATCTTTGTTCTAGTAGCACTATCTTCTTGACAATTACTTGTTCAAGCATGTAGAATTATATTATTGTTCAATTTATATTAGAAGCAGTACTATCTTCAAAATCACCAGCATTAAGTTCTTCTATCAGCACTAACCTTCTCAACTGCATTATCATTTGTTCCAGCAACATTATTCATACTTAGAGCATTTCAGATCTAACATATATGTAGTCTACTACTGTGTATTTTCATTTTATCTAACATAGTCTAATGTGTTCACACGTTATCATGGTAGCACTAAATCCAGATTCACCATCTCTGATCAACGATGCGGAAGATGAGGCTTTATGTCCCATTGCCAAGCGTTTAGCGATTATGGCAAACAACCATCACCTAGACATCGCGAAGCTTACCGTTGATCATCCATTCATACTTTCCATTCTCCTTTCCATCCTCCATACTATGTAATGAGCACTATTGTAGATGTGCCCCTCATCTACCTTCATCAAGTGTGGTCTACTCTCAGATACGAGCGTCAGGGAGACCTACACACATTTGTGGTTATACTAGACCATTTCCACTTTTGTTTGACTTGGGACGATCTATGCAGTATTCTACATCTTCCAGTGGATACCGATGGCGGCCACACTCAATTTGAGACTCCACTATCTAATGATATGCTATATCACATCATCCATGATCTAGGAAATGATAGAGAGCTCCCTCAGGTGTCGAGGTTTCATTCGAACAACCTCGCTCCTATTTGGTACGCACTCTTCTCGATTCTACACATATGTCTTTTCAGCAAGACAAAGGGAATCCATCAGTGCAGTGGTAACTTCCTCCGGTTATTCCACGCGATGGCATACAACCTGCACGTTGATTTGCTTAGCTAATATGGAGGAAACTAAAGGCCAATGTCCAACCTATTGGAGAGGAAATGAGAAGACGTTCATCCTTTTCATGTGATTTCTTCAACTTGCAATCGATTCTCACATGAATGCGGATGCGACGACTAGACGACATTCGACGTATCCTATGTGTCTACACTACCATATCACATGTCTCGCCTCTAGAGTGATATCCCTGGGATAATCGTTCACCGTATACCTAACGTGCTACTTGACATGTGCAATGGCCTAGAGTGTGAGAGCTTATAGAGCGACACTAGTTGGAGAAATCACGCCTTATGGTCCAGCCAGATCCAGTAGGCCTACCCCAAGTGAACGTCCGAGATAAGCCATCCTCTTTCCTGAGGCAGCGGTGTCTGCCGGATGGGTGAGTCAGGGTCCTTTCAAACTGAAGGAGGATCTAGTCGGGGGCGTCGAGGACACTGATACTTTTTCGGATGAACGAAGGGCACTTGGTATAGACAGACTACAGAGAGTGAGTGACACTCGCCGATACCCTAGTTCCCACATCTACTACATTGCCTCATACGTTGGGGCGGAGTATTGAACAAGGCATCGTCCGCCCAACGACGCAATTGCACACCCCAATTGACCACTCAACAGTCTCATCATAGACCGTTGTTTCATTCTCATCGTGGATTTTAGCACATATACTATCCACCACTCATTCGGAGTGACGCTATTAAAACTAGAGAGTTGCCTCCCTCGCTCTCACTTCTCTACGTGCACCATTGAGTCTAAGGACCTTTGCTACATTCTCTTCTTTGTCTGGGACAACATTATTTACTACATCAGTCTGAAGCCTGAGTGGCTCGACCGAAACACCGTAGTAACTTCATTCTTAGGTGTTGTGTTAGGATCGGGTGGAAGTCCTGCCATTGCTAACACTATGCCAACGTTAGCGTAGGCAGCTCTTTTGTTTTTACAACAATTGCAGGTTCAACCAGTAACCTATGTGGTCTGGGCGTTAGATCTACGTAATTTATTTCTAGGAAGACTCTAGATGGCACCCTGATGGTGGTATATATATATATATAGGGAAAAGGAAGTGTGTTGCTGTGATGTACCTAAGTTTAGGTACAACACACATTAAAACTACGTAGTTTTGATTAAAGCCCACTAAAAGAATAAAAAAATCAACCCCTTTTGAATTCTGATCTGTATCAAAACCACATAAACCTAATTAATAGGTTACACTTTCACCTTTTGGCAACTCTTGCAAATATGGATATGAGAAAACCAACTGGTGGTCATTGTAGAACCACTTTTAAGCCACAAATTCGGTACAAGATGAAGATTGTGTTCCAAGGGTGTAGAATTAGCCACCTTTTTGTCGGTAATGCCAGCTTTAGAGAGAAGATCTGAAGTGTACTTAGCTTGAAAGAGATAAGTGTCTGTAGTATCTGATAAGACTTCAAGTCTAAGAAAATAGTGTAGTTACCCAAATCTTTCATTTCAAAATTGGAGGTGACAGATTTTTTAGATGAGTGTTGCCTGTAGTAGTGTCACTCCTTGTAATGATCATGTCATCCACATAGAGTAGAAGTAGGATTGTACCAGAATAGTAGTGGGGTAAACAACCCAGAATCATAGTTACTCGCAGATAAGCCAAAGGAAAGGACGGTATTGCTGAATTTCTCAAACTAATCCCGAGAAGCTTGTTTGAGTCCATAGAGGGCTTTGCAAACTCGATAGGCATGTCTAGGATGAGTCATATAGACTTCTTCTGATAGGTCGTCGTTCAAGAATGCATTCTTGACATCCATCTGAAAGAGAAGCCAACGTTTTGTGGCAGCAATGGCAAGTAGACTACAGACAGATGTTACACGAGCGACAGGAGCAAAAATCTCCTCATAATCAATGCCATACTTCTGATTGAAGACCTTTGTGACAAGGCGGACTTTGTACCGATCGATCGTACCGTCTGACTTTGTCTTGTTGGGTTTTTCTATCGTGTCTAGCTGACTCGGATGAACTGTGAATCAAAATCCTAACCGGAATGAGAACCACTTGTCAAATCCGAAATATCAAAACTTGATCCAAGGTTGATCAAAAAACCATATGGATCGAAATCCATGGTTTAGACAACAAACCTAACTGGTTTGAATAGCGAAAGCAATTAACTGATAAAAACCCGAAAAGCACAGATCTTGTTTTATGTTAATTCATTATTAGGATTAGAATAATTATCTCAGAAGCTCAAGTATAATCCACCCGTGATAAACTAAACGAGATCCTTCTAGCCGGAGTAACCTCAAACGAACACGAACAAACCTGTGCGTGAAGTGGATTGATCGAAAAACGAAAACCGAATTGGGTTCGGCCTTGAAGTCGACATTGATCAAGAGGAAAAAGGAGTGAGAGAAAATTTTCTAGGTTTCTTTCAATTGAATATAATTATCAAAAACTTGTTATTTTCTTAACCTCTATCATCTTTATATATGGTTTTACATACCATATATTAAAGATAATTCCACAAAATTTATGCTTATCTTTTGACAATAAAATCTTATACTTAATTTCTAGAAATTGGTTTTTCTCTTTTAATATATACATATATATATATATATATATATAACGAAGAGGGATTTTCTTTTGTGAATTTTTTTTTTGGTGTGAACTTGTGAACTCAAGCCAAAACGACGATTTCATTGGTTAAATCAATGAAATTAGTTCATAAAATTGTTTAATATGATGAAATTATATCATATGATTAATTTTTTTATGAAAATGTTTCGTATTTCGGTATTTTTTATGTAACTTTTCCATTCTTATGAAACTGTTCCATATATTTTGATGAAACCTTTTGATTTCACGTAAAACCACCGAAATATGAAACAATTTCAACAAAAAATGTATCATATAATTTAATTTCATCATATTAAACAATTTCAAGAACCAATTTCATCGTATAATCGTTTTTTTGGCGAAGTTCACAAGTTCACACTAAACTTTGGTTCACAAAAGAAAATCCCTCTATCAATATCTGATATATATATATACCAATTTCTAAATTAAATAAATATCCAATATAAAGCATTTACCGAATTAATTAATCCTTTCATATATATTTATTTAACTAATATATATATAAACCTATTAATTATATTCGTCTGATAGAAACCTTATAACTGATTTATAATTACTATTATAAATTAATCTCTCCAAATGAGGTTAAGTTACTACTCGAATTATAGGTCTTCACAATTGTGACCCTTGAGTGTCTTATAATGTTGGATGTGAAATCATGGGTTTGCTAACTTCTGCACATAATTAATAATATGTCTTGATCTTGAAGACCCATTTAGAGCCAATGGGTCTTTTTCCAGGAGGAAGAGGAATGGAATCCCATGTTTGTGCCTTGGCAAGAGCTTGAAGTTCCTCTTGCATAGCTGTCTGCCAATGAGAACTCGAAGAAGCTTCCTTGTAGGAAGTTGGTTCATAATTGGATAGTAATGTGGAATAACAATGATAATCACAAAGGTGTGAAGGTACTTGCCTTACCCGGTTTGAACGTCGTACATTCTCTTGTGATGATGGTCCATGATCCGTAGACTCCACAGATGGCTCAGAGGTAGATGGTTGAGATGGAACAGATAGTTTGAGTCGGAGGAACAGGAACAGGATCAGAAGAAACAATTGAAGGTGGAGGAGAAATATGTGTAGATGGGACAGGAGAAGCCACATGTGTTGGAGCTTCTGAATTTGGAGTAGAAACAGGAGATGGTAGGTTTACGGAAATAGATGAATCTATAAAAAAGGGAACAGTAGAGGTAGGTATTTCAGAGTTGGAGTTTGGCATGGTATAGAAGGGAACATGTTCCTAGAATGTGACATTGCGAGATATGCGCAGACGTTTGGAGATAGGATCCCAACAACGGTATCTTTTATGTTCAATTCCATAGCCAAGAAAAAGACATAGACGAGAACGTGGTTCGAGCTTGGTATGTTCATGAGGTGGTAACTAAACAAAGCATGCACAACCCCATACTTTTAGGAGTTCATATGCAGGAGTAACACCATGAAGAGCCTTATAAGGAGGCTTGTTATGAAGAATAGGAGTTGGATGTCTATTAACAGTTTAGACAGCAGTGAAGGAAGCTTCACCCCAAAAACGTTCTGGATATTTGGCAAAGATCAACAGGGTATGAATAGTATCAAGAAATCTGCATGTGTTTGCGTTCAGCACGGTCGTTTTGGGGAGAAGTGCCCAAACAAAAGTACTGAGAGATAGTACCTTTGAAATCGAAGAAAGGCGATGAGAGAAGATTCTTTGTATTCCATAGCATTATCGGCTCGAAGAATCTTTATGGGTTTTGAGAATTGGGTTTGTATCATGCAGGCAAAAGTAATATAAATCTGAGGTAGTCTTGATCGATGTTTCATAAGGTAAATCCATGTGAAATGTGTGTGATCATCGACGAAGATAACTACCGACACCTACCCATAGATGAATGTGGTGATGGTCCCCATACGTCGGAATGGATAAGGTCAAAGGCAGAAGCATATGTATAGTCATTGCGTTCAAAAGATAAAGCATGATGTTTGCCGAGTTTATAGGACAAACAGGAAACTTCATTGGAAATGATATTACCTTGAAGACTTGAGTTAGCTAATAGCTTTATTCTGGCCGAAGACAAGTGTCCTAGGCGAGCATGCCATAGATCGAAGGATGGGATTGTGGAAATTGTAACAGTAAGGTTTGTATACGACGAAGATAAAGGTAAGTGAAGATAGACGACTTCACGTACCCGTCCAACTCTATGGCCTTTTCCAAGAATCTACTTTGTCTTTGGGTCCTGTATAACACAACCAAAAGAATTAAACAAGAGTAGTAGACCAAATTCCATAAGTTGGGTAAGTGTGACTAGCCCTATCGCTAACCCTGGTACATGCAGTACATCAGGTAAATGAATCGCGTCAGTGGAAAAATTTCCACTGAATAATATGGGCTTGGGAGTAAGATCCGTTGTGTGAATGAATGAATGCTGAGATGGTTGTTTGGTGATAAAACCGGCAGGATACGGTGACATGTGGTTAAAGCAGCCAGAATAAAAAATCTAGAAATGGGCTAACGTAGATGATCGCGGAGAATGCATGTCCATAGTCCAAGATATTGGTTGTTGCATAACTTATCAAGGCAACAAAAGTTGCATGAGATGTTGATTCTGACGCATGAGTTGCATCGGTGCATCCTTACATAACGGATCCAGTGACACGGATCCATTTGAAGTGAAGGATCTAGTAGCATGATTGAGATTGGATGCCATTGATTCAGTAGGTTATTGGGTTTGGAGTCTTGGTTTTAGAAGTGGCAAAATCGCAAGTCTATAGGGGAGGATCGCCAAATTATAGTGTTAAGGTCGCCTGGTAGGGTCGCCGGGTCTGAGAGGGGCCGAAAAAGGCAGACTTCGGTTTTGGAAGTGTCGGGGTTGCGGTGCTTAGGTAAAACTCGGGGTTTGAGGCCGGGTTTGGGGTTGGGTTTAGAAGACACCGGGTTTGAGATTTTTAGCACCGGATTTAGAGACACCGAGTTTAGGCTACGAGTTTGAGAAGTCCAATGATAAAGTCCGAGAATGAAATCTGGTGTAATACGGTGTGAGGACCGGGTATGGAGTGAAACCCGATGCGAGAGAAGGCTAAACTGTTGGTGATGGCGGGCAATCAATGAACAGCGGCTATTGGTGATGGTTGTGATACGACATAGATGATCGAGGGTCGAGACTTTGAGGGTTTGGCTTGAAGCCCGTGAGTTTGAAACCCAGTGTTGGAATCAAACTTACCCGATGTTCTAGGTTAGATAGACCAACAACGCAAAAAAGGTGGGATTCGAAACATCAGCAAACGACCACAACTAGAATCGGGATGTGACCGGCAGCGATAGACAAAGAGCAATGGTAATGATGAGGCAGCGGCGACAGCGGCGTTGATGGTTGTGATGAGTTGATGACAGTGGATGTGAAGGCAGCGGCTCTGATTGCAGCGGCGGTAGCGGCGTGGGGTGCTATTAAAATCGACTGGTGGCTGGTAGTAGAGCAACGACGATGTGATGGTGACAGAAGACAACGAAAGAGAGCCTAAAGCTCTGATACCATGTTAGAAACAAGATGCGATTGATGATGATGATGATGAACACACGAAGGGGCCAAAGGTTAGCCGTATATTAATTGAGAGAAGATTACAAAGTGTGTTACTAAGATACAACGAAAAACCTATACTATATAAGACTATCCACAACAAGAATCTTCAACAATCCAATCTCAATTAAAATATTACTTTCTCTCTCATTAAACTATATACAATCGAATCTTAACTTTTTCTTACTTCAATCACAATTTTCTACAATCCAATCCAATCCAATCTAAACTAAAATATATTTTATAAAAGTAATATATTTAATTTTTATATAAAATATAATTATTATTTTTAACCGTAAACATAAAAAATATATTAAACAAACAGTTGCATAATTTAAAATGTAATTATAATAATAAAAAACTTACTATATAATTGAGAGTGCGTAAACAATGAAAAATTAGTGTGATAAAAATATATCAACATTGATCTTCATAAATTGAAAACCATGAAATTTAATATATATTATTTTAATTTTAAACTTTTTTTAAGTCATATTTTAATTAAATAAAATTTTATTTTATAAAAAACTAATTTAACCAATTATAAAGTGACATGTGTCACTTAATTTGGTTAGAAAAACCCACGATCCGAATTTGACCGGCGATTAGGAGTTCAAGATTGTCATTATTTATTGATTTTTACTTTTATCTATTTTATTAGTTTTGTCTCATTCACAATCTGGATTGTCCAAATTGTGTCCGTGGATAGTCTAAAGGAAAAGAGAAAATGACTTAAAACCCACGGATTTATACAAAATATAACATCTAACAATTTTGTTGGTTTTCGGGTTATTTTAAATAGATGTTGGGTTGAGTTGCATTGCACTTTAAATTAAGTTGGATTAATTTATATTAAAATTTTCCATACAGTAAAATATTGGGTTGAGTTTTTTTAAATATATTTTTTTTTTGAAACAAGAGTACTTTTATACTACCAAACCAACCAAAACAAATACAAAATCCATACACAAGCCCCAATACAAATAGAAAACAGAGGCCAACAGCACCAAGTAAACTAATAAGGCTACTGAGGTAGAAGCCAATTACAATAATCCACAACAAAGAACAGACTAAAACGAACCGAACCCCTGGATCGCACTGCACGAATAGCAATCAGAATCAGAAAGTCGAAATCCTTCGAACACTTGAACGCCACGATCTTGACACGAGTCAGACAGCTTCGACGTCACCCACTCCCCCTGTTTCGGCAACTTCCTGATAGTTTTCAAAACTTTGCTACGAACATATCGGATCCGACAGCCAACTTCTCCAATCCTTACAGAAGTCTTTGCTCCGTTGAGAAATCCATTCGAAAATCTATCACTGAAAAATAATCAAATTATCACAAAGATCTTCGCTTGAATGATGAAATACTATGTTGTTTCTGTCCGACCAAATTATATACATCAAACATCGAATGTTAGCCTCCCACAAGGCCACACCCTTCATACTCGAACCGCAACGCCTAGCCAATGTCATCAGGTCTCCTAGCGAGGCGATGGAATCCGTATCAAGTTTCCACCATCTTCCCACAAGTGACCACAAATTCTTGACCTTTACACATGAAAATAACACATGGTGAACCGATTCTACCTCTTTAAATATTTTCATCTTAATCAACTTAACCCATAAATAACCCTACAATCATATATGGTCTGAACATTAAATTTTACGATACTTCAGACTTATTACTATAAGATCTGAATTTTTTGTGATGTTAAAATTTGTAATTATTAGATTTAGTAAATATTTCTATCTACGTCTCATATTTAATAAAAATTGCTTCTTGACAAGTGGAAACCCCACCAAAAGCGAAGAAATCCCAAGACAATGGATAAGAAACTATACATATACTTATTGTATCTATACGTTGTTCCTTTTAGTGAAACATAAAAATTAATAGAAAGAAAAAGAAAAAGAAAAAGAAAGGAAAAAAGTACTATTTCGATTTTATATATGATTTTTTTTTTGTTTTATATCACTTACAAGAATCGTTATATGAATGAATTTCTGAAATTGATTCTAATTTCTTACAAAAGGAACATAAGATATACTTATGTAAAAAACCATGCAAGGCATAGAAAAAAGAAAATGAAAGAAAACTAAGAGCATCCACAATGGAGGTTTTTCAAAAGGTTATTTTTTTTTGAACGGCAATCTTCAAAAGGTTATTGTTGGGGTTTTTACAAGAACCTCTACTGTGAGACAGAGATTCTTGTCTAGTCACAAGTTCTTATTGGAACCTGGATGCTTGAACAAGAACCCAGGTTCTTGTAATACTTTCCTTTTTGGTTATATAATAATTTACATAAATAAAAATTATGTTATAAATAAGAAAAATGAAGTAAGGTTTTTGTAAGAATCTCCATTGTAGAGTTTTAAGGAGGTTCTTCGTTTGTTGAGATGTCAATGATGTGGAATGAACAAATATGGTAAGTGAGGTTTTTGGGTGTTCCGCCACTATGGATGCTCTAATAAAGTGATATTTTTCCAAATGTTAACCTATTACTTAATATATGAGACTATTTGACAATAATTATGAAATAACTAAGTTTATGACTATCAAATATGGTTTAAACATAAAAGTTTACCATATTTTACATAAGCTATAAATTTCAATGTTTTTTAAATTTCAAAAAATGAGATGGATATTTTGTAATGTTTGAATTTATACTTACTAGCTATATTTGATAAAGAAAAGTCTAGAAAAGCCTAATGAATTTTAGTATTTGGAATATTTAAGTCATCCGATAATTTTTTGAAACAAATAAACTATTGAACTTTTTTAAATCTATATATTAAACAATTCTTTCGACTTTCTAATGCCTTTTGGATACATTTTTATGACT
This sequence comes from Centaurea solstitialis, assembly GCA_030169165.1. Lineage (NCBI taxonomy): Eukaryota > Viridiplantae > Streptophyta > Magnoliopsida > Asterales > Asteraceae > Centaurea > Centaurea solstitialis. The sequence goes on along the minus strand of CM058042.1, from coordinate 75,603,376 downwards.
TATTAAATTAGTAAATAACTAAATATGGTATGAAAAAAATTCAAAAACCCCTATCAACTTTATATTTTCAATGATTATGACATATATTTTTGAATGAAAAAGTTATTTATATTTATAAAAGGAAACAAATATATCGTTTTTATTACTCTTTTCAAAACATATAAAAATTATATCCAAAATCATAAATAGTTGTATCTAAAAGTTGGGTATTATTTGACAAAAATTGTCGAAAAAAGTTCAAACTCGAAAAAAGTTGTCACACACAAAGCTTATTAATTTAATAAAGTATTTATATAATATGTTTAAAAAGTCTAACAACTTATTTAAATTTATCATTGTTTTATAAAAAAATAAGTTGGTAAAAATAAGTTGGCTTATAAAAAATAAGTTGGTAAAAAGCTACTCATGTTTTGGTGATTTATGGAACTTAAGAAGCTTTTTATTTTTTTTTATATCAAATATATCATTATACTTTTTAGATTACCAATTTTTAAAACATACATTTTTATATTATTTTACAATCATAAACTAGTTTTTGCCAAACACATTTTATTTATTAGCTACTTTATTATTATCAGTTACGTTATCTGTTAGTTTGCCAGACATGGTCTTAAAATTACCGAAATTTATTAAGTTTTTTATGCTTAAATATAAAAACTGGTTTTTTGACAAATGGAAACCCCCCCAAGAACCATGAAAAATACCAAGGCAACGGATAAGAACCTATACATACACATATTGTATCTATAGATTGTTCCTTTTAATGAAACATAAAAATTAAGAGAAAGAAAAAGAAAAAGAAAAATAAAGGAAATAAGTACTTCAGACTTCAGAGATGGAGGCCGAGCCGAGGGGACCACTTTTTTACAATTATTTTCATCCTTATCAGTTATCAATAGGCTTTTGATTTTTTCCCTAAGAACTTTGTTATAAGAAAAATATATTGATATGAAAACGTATATCTCTATTTATTGTGAAGAATTTTTGTTAATGAGAAAATATATGTATATACATATGTTTTTTTTACACGTTCCAAAATATATTAAAATTAAATTAGAGAATATATTAATGTTTTGAAAGAACTTTGTTAGACAATAAAAGATTTAGGAAATAGCTAGAGGTTTTATTTTATGCTCCTTAAATATTTCATTTGACTTTAACAGAAGAAGAGATAAAATGTTATTAATTGAGATTAAGTTATTATTATCTTTATATATATTCGAAAATAGTTGATAAATAAGCTAAAATAATAGTTTTAGATAAGGTTACAAAAAACCTTTCATAAGGTTGTAAATGAAGGTGTCTCTATATGTAGGGATAATTATTTACAACCACATAAAATTTAGAGTAAATTACGGATTTGGTCCCTGTGGTTTGATGATTTTTATGGATTTGGTCCCTATACTTCATTAATTATGGATTTGGTCCCTGTGGTTTACATTTTCTATTGGATTTGGTCCCTGACCTTAACCTCTGTTAATTTAATCCGTTAAAGAGAAGGGTATAAGGGTCATTTTACATTTTTTTTGTATTATTTTTGTTTTTCTTTAAATGGAACAATCTTTTTTGTCTTTTTGTTCTTTTGAGGCATCAATTAAAAGAGGACACGTGTCCTATATATATATATTCTAGAATATATCAATGTACTGTATTATATATATCTTCCATGAACCTGCAACAACCTTTTCAACACCCATTTTCTTCATCTCCCAAAGATTTAGTTTTAATACATACACACACACATATATATATATATAAACACATACGCACACACACTCTCTCTCTTTCTCTCATTCTATATGTGTATATATATATAGGTAAAAGAGATGTGGATTTTTTTATATATTGTGTGTGTGAGGTGTGTATATATAAATGTATATATTTACATTAGTTGTAGGTGTGTGTGTATATATATAGGTAAAAGAGATGTGGGTTTATTTATATGTTGTGTGTGTGAGGTGTGTATATATAAATGTATACATTTAGATTAGTTGCAGGTGGGTCACGGTGGTGTTGGGTTACGATGGTGGTGGTGATGGTGGGTCAAGGTGGTGCTGTGATGGTGGCTCACGGTGGTGATAATGGTGGGGTGGTTACTTGAAGTGTAGCTATGTAGGAGAAGATATATACATAGACATTATATATATATATAACAACATTTAATTTTTCTATTTATAATAATAAAAATTAAAAAAATATGATAAAGGACATGTGTCATACTTTAATTGGTGTTCTAAAAGCATAAAAAGACAAAAAAGAATGAAAGGACAACAATGCCCTTGTATTTAACAGAGAAGCTTAACAACTGTTTGGTCAGGGACCAAATTCAATAGAAAATGTAAACCACAGGGACCAAATCCATAATTAATGAAGTATAGGGACCAAATCCATAAAAACCATCAAACCACAGGGACCAAATCCATAATTTACTCTAAAATTTTATAAGGCTATCAGTACCCCAACCCTCCCAACTCGACTGCCACATCAGCTTTTTTTCAACCCTCCCATTAAGTCATTAACCCTCTGAAACCCTCTATAATTAGTACCCCAACTCTCCCAACCCTCTCACACACAACACACACAAAAACAGCGGTGTGGCCAACGCGTTTAGGCTCCCAGCTCGTCGAGCTCCATGGTTGCGTACCGCAGCCCGCTGAGCCCGGCGGGCTCGAGCCTGCTGAGCCTAGGCATGCGATACATAGCCTAATCATGCAATCTCATCTAAAATCATTTTAGCTCATACATTATATTCCTATCGGTTCTCTTAATATATTTTTATTTAATTTCATAGAAACTCTGGAGTAGATGTCAATGTATATAATAATTTATATGATGTATCACGTGAAAGTAATAATCGATGCACATCTATATGCATTGACAATGATACTTCCATTTAAGTGTATGTTTAATGAAAATACTATAAATTACATGTAACATTATAGCATGAAATTGATAATCGAATCATGTAATCAATTATAATGAATGAGCTAAAATGAATGGTTTTAGATGATGTTGCATGATTGTAACCTTTCATAAGGTTGTATATGAAGCTCTCTCTCTCTCTCTCTCTCTCATATATATATATAGGGCAAATTTAAACGAGAACGCTAACCATTTACGAGAACACGAGAATGGCCGTTCATGTACAAAATCACATATGATCTACATATAAAAATCATATGTAATTCAAGTACACAAAAATCACGTACAAAATCATATATATAACTTACATGCAAAATCACATATATTTTACGTACAAAATCACATATGATTCTGTAAAAGCATTTGTGATTCAAGTACAAAATCACGTACAAAATCATATATGATTCACGTATAAGATCATATATGATTCACAAAGTCGTCCACGTCTCATATAAGATTTATAATATTTAAATAATATAATTAATCTTAAAATCTTTAAAATGAAGAATCTCTTAAATTTGAATATAATCTTTTAATTGTTTTGGGTTTTTGTTCTTTATTTTCTAAGATTCTTGGAATATGTTGGTTGGAGATGTTCCAACTATGAGGTTGTTTGATTGGTTATTCACAACTATGAGGCTGTTTGTTGGCAGTTTAATGGGACTCACAATTTACTCCGTGAACTAAAAAAATGCTTGATAGTGACTTAATAATATTGAAAGCCGATTATTCAATAAACTTTTAGGGGAATCTTTATATAAAAATTCAAGTTTTTTCAAATTGTACTTTTAACCAAAAAACAAGTTTCTTCTATCCATGAAAAAACTCTTTTAAATAAAAAAACATCTCAATCTACACACATAATTAATCTATACATGCAACTTTATATATACATGACTTAATTGAAAACCAATCAAACAACTAACTCCTATATAAATACGGTTGCCTACGTTTAATCAACTTGTATATATTAAGAAGATTTTTGTTTTGAGAGGCGTTTTATAGAAAAAAAGAGTGTCATTTTTTTTAATTTAGAGTAGCAAATTTGGAAAAGAATTATACTTGTTTTTCTGTATAAAGCTTTTATAAAAGTTATTAAATAAATATTTTTTATATTATTAAGTTATTATGACAGTATCAAACACTTTAAATAAGTTATGAACTTTATTGAGTCTATCTAAATTTGTTTTTTTTTTTGTTAAATGCTTTTTAAGTAAATTAAAGTAACTTGATTGAAAAAAGACGAAATATATCATTTATTGGCTTTGGAGCAGCCGGATATTATTAACTCAAAGGGTCGATGGAACAAGGCTAAGAAAAATAGGTGTGGGACCCACGACATAATGTATCTATTCAATGCTGACTCAGAATGGTCCCACAGATGATGTTATCCAAAAATCCATAGATCTATATTTGTTAGGTCTTTAGTAATGTAACTCAAAAGCTCGTAAAAGCCTAAATTGTCATATCAACGTCATATCAACTTAGCTCATAAGCCTTTATCAAGTTTAAAATAGAAGTATCATTATCTACAAGTCCTAATCTATATATAATAAAAGAGTAACTGATTTGACACGTGTCGCGCTCTGGTGAGCCATTGCCACGTCATATGCATATGTGTCATTCAAAATTTAAAATTATTAAAAATTAATCCAAAATTATCTATTAAATATAACAAACTTTATCTTTATCTGTTGGTATGAAGTCATCTATATCTATATCTCTCTCCCTAAATTGATATTTAAATACTGAGCATAAATATAACAAATTTTATCTATATCTAATGGTATGAAGTCATCTATATCTCTATCTCTCTCCCTAAATTGATATTTAAATACTAAGCAGATTCAACAAAAACCGTATAAACCTTACCTTTTCCATTTTAATTTGTCAAGTTCCTCCATTACTCTTTTTGCAAACGTCTTAGGTAAGTTCGTCAACCATTTTTTCGAAGAACATTCATACATAATTTTTTTTATTATTTGTTTTTGCAATTATTTGAAGAATGGTAAGAAAATTTGTGTCATTGTTTTCTTATGATGAACTAAATCATATGGTTTGATTTTCTCCTGATTTACTTTTTTTTAAGTTTTTTGATCTACATCAGTAGAAGCATAACTAAGTTTTCTTCTCCACATTATATAATAATTTATATTTGTATTCATGTAACTAATTGATAAACGTCATCAAATAGAAAATAAATATTTCATTTTAAATATAATGAAGATAATCATTGAGTTTTAAGATGATAGTTAATTAATATTTTTATAACAAATTCAAGCGTATCCATTATTATATTTCAATCCAAGTACACTTTTGTATGTATACCTTTCTCTTTATATGTGAAAGTATATTAACGTCATTTTAAAGTCAAAGATAGTTTATAGTTTGATCTATAGAATGTCTTTGTTATATTTTCGTTGTTGATAATTTGATATCAATTGAATTAAATTAAAAATAAATAAAGTTTGTACTTTTTTTTAATATAATTAATGTATTTGATAGAAAATAATATTGATGTTAAAAGATCAATAGCACAACAATTCATATTTGTAATATAAGGTTTTTGGTATGACTTAATTTCTCGAAATTATCTCGTGTATTACACGGGATCAAAACTAGTACCAAATATATAAAAAAGAGAAAAGAAGAAGAGCGTGTGAGAGAGGAGACACCGGGTAGGAGCGAGCTTAGAAGCCCTCATCGGGAACATGCGCCACAAGCCTGTAAGGGCCGTAATGCAGTCCGTACGAGCCCGAGCAAGTCTGCACAGGAGCCTGTTCACATGCCCGAGGCGCTATCGAGGGCCTTATTAGGATTTTTTTAACCATATTTGTATAATTTTAAGTTCAAAAAAACCAATATACTATTTATTTAAATGATTAAAACTTTGAATTAATTTTTAATAAAAAGTTTATTATTATTTTTAACAATATTTTAAAATGTTCAATAGTTTATATCAAAAAGAATATTTAGGGTCTTAATCATTTAAAATAAATAAGTTTAATGGTTTTTTATTAAAAAAATAATCTAGAGACTTAATCATTCAAAATGAAAGGGTTTAACAATTTTTTCATTATAAAAAAGGTTATGAACTTAATGGGTGTTTGGGATTATTTATTTAAAGTGCTTAATAACTTATTTGGATGTGGTATCAACAACAAAAAGTTTTCAGTGTTTGGATGAAAAAATAGAAGTGCTTATAGCCTTTCGGTATCGACAATAAAGAGTTTTTTTGATAAGTTTATTTCTAATTTATTAACTTATTCGAAACAAATTATGACTTTTAAGTCATTTTATATGTATAAACAATCCAAAACACCTCTGAAAACAGTTTATTAACTTGTTATGTTTTGCTATCACCATAAGTTAATACAAATGTGTTTTATAAACCTTCAATTTAACACCACATAAGTTGATAAAAACTTTTCAAAAAGACATAAGTTATTTTAAATAAACAATCCCAAACACCCCTTTAATCATTCAAAATGTAATAATCTCTAGGGCTTTTTCAAACTCTTTCATAATATTTTTAAATTAATGATGATCAAGATATTAGCTTTATTTTGTTCAAACTTTGTTCTTTGAAACTAAATGAATCAAAACTTAATAATACAACCCAATTGAAAGTAGAATAAGAGAATATGATAAATGCAGAATTTACTTCTATTTAAAGAAATTAAAGATTCTTTAGACTTTCATTGATTGTGATACTTAACTATGCATAGTTTGTTTGATAGTCATTGAAGAGAAATTATTTGATAGTCCTGTTTGTAAAAGTATATTTATGTGGGTGATAGCTCTCAAGCCTATAGCTAACAGCTTAGTTGTATAAAAGGCAAAATAACTTAGTTTAAATATGTAATAAGCTTAAGTTTGAATTCATGTGTTAGTCTCACCTATTTAATATTTGCCAATGGGCTTGTAGCCCAGCAGCATTTGGAGTGGTGTTAAGATGTCCTATTTCTTTGTGGTTGTGGGTTCAACTCCCGTCTTGAACTGTGGTGTAATTTTAGGAGTAGGTTAGTTGAACGTGTATAATTTGTCGTTAAAAAAAGCTATTTAGTATTTTAGTCACTTCTAATAAATGCGGTTTTTAGGAGGTTTTTAGGAGACGAGTTATGTATAAAAATTGTTTACGATTGCAAGTAATCAAACTTTTTGTTTAAATAACTATATCATTGATATTTTTTCAACTTAAATACAAAACCTTTTGAGATAAATAAAGAAAGAAAGTGGGGTAAAACTACGTATTGATGGGTTTTAGACATATGTATGAATTATAAAAAAGGAATTATAAATGAATTCCCTGTAAGAAAAAAAAAATAGGTAGAGTTATTTGAGTGTACATGTAGGATCCAATATAGAACGATCTACTTTTATGTTAGTACATGAAAAGCTAAAGGGGATTCATATAACAACACCCTTGTAAAAATTAGATTGGATTATTCGAACTTGTTGATAAGTGTATGGCTTCATCATCCATTACAATAATATTGAGTTTATAGGACATCAAAAGAATAAAAAATCCAAGATCACTTTATAGAATTTTATTTATAGGACTAAAAAATAAAGATGTTCTATTTAAAAGCATTGTATTAAGTTTATAAGACGTTTTTAGGCGTTGTAACAAGTTTTTAAAACATTTTTATAAAAGAACATCGTATTAGTTGTTTTTTTTGGAAAGGTATAATCCCGACAATTTATGACTGAAAGACATCAACCCCTGATAACTCAGTGGCCAGAATTGTACTAACTTTGTTGGGTATATTTTTAGTATTATTAATCGTATTCCATTTGTCAACTTTATATATAACTTTATATTATTAACCTGCTAACCCAACTTAAATTGTCCTCTGCATGGGTTGGGTTGAGTTGGTTTATAATTTTGAATGAGTTGGATTGGGTTGAGATTTTTCAAACCATCATAATAAGGTTTTGTAGTAAAAGTGTAAAAAACTCTTAAACCCGACCCACATACACCCATAATTTAAAAGAATCTTTTATGTACATCTTGTTATTAACCTAAAAACGTCAAGCGTCACCTATGATTGTAATGTTTCAAGTAGTTTAGGTGTAAGGTACATTTAACATCAAAATGCTCCAAACATCTATTTTAGAATGTAAGACAAGAAAAGAGATGAAACTTTGACAATAAATACTGTTTTGCACGTTTTTACTATTATTTTTATAGTTTATTTTGCATTTTTTTTTGTTTTCTTTTCTAGAGTGTCTCGTGCATTTTTATTACATTTTGTATAGTTTTTCTCTTTTTGATGCTTATTACTTTGTTGTCGGTATTTATATGTTTTGTGCTAGTATTTTCGTGATTTTGGCGAGTTTTATTTCCAATGTGTAGGTGTGCGTGGATTCGAGAAGAAGCGGAAGGAAATGTGCAAGCGATGTGCGGAAAAGATGAAGAATGAAGATTGGAAGTTGGAAATTGGGCCTAAAGTATTTTTCTTTTTATGGGCTTTTTGGCCTTTTGGCTTTTTGGGCCCAACTATTTAAACCTTTTTGCTCCCTCATTTTGGGGGAGGAAGCCATTATTTTTCATTTTTTGTTAGTTTTAGGGCTCTCCTCTCTAGTATAGGTTAGGTTAGTTTTTTTTTGGGATTTTGGAGCTACAATCCATGGAGATGATTGGAACTCAACATTGAGCAAGAATCAATCAAATGGAGAGTAATTACATCTTCTTATCTTATCTTTTTATGCTTTATTTTATTTCTTTATTTGTTTCTGTAGCCTAGATTATTGGGTCTTTGATATTTAACTTTCATTTTATGCAATTAGTTTATAGATCTTGATTCTTCCAATCGTTAAGAATGATAAGTATCGTATAGCCTCATTCGAGTTCGAATCAATTGGTTTGCTTTCAAATGGTTTTTCAATAAACGCTCCTTATGACGAAATCATCTAACGGAAGTTAGTGATTTCGCCTAAGTCGTGAGTTCTAAATTGTTTTCATTTTAGTGTTGATTTGAACGGAAGTTCGATCTTTACTTAGATAAATTGATTGGAAATTGATCTCTTACCGTGGAAATAGGTGTTTGGTCATTTGGGGACTTTTATTGAGCAATCATTCTTTCGCGGAGCTTGGTATGGAAATAACCAACTTCCGTTTAAGAGTAATCCTTTTACCTTCGGAAGGGGGAATTGGACTCTTTTAGTGCTCGATAATCCCACTTGAGTTGATTCAATACGATACTCGTCATTCCTTGCGGTTGGTGTTTTTAGCTTCTTTTTAGTCAAGTGTCTCCTAGATTTAGAGTCTTAAATGCTTTAGATTTCAATTAGTCGTATCTAGATTATTGATTCTCGTTGTCTTTGCCTAGTTAATTTGGTTGTTTATTTGCTTAGGTCATTGTTAGTTAATTAGATTAATCTTAGTTAATTTCTATTTTCGCCTAGTTAGCCAACAATCTTTAAAAACCGATTTCGCGCAACTAGTTAACGCCGTGGGTAAATCTATGCTTACTCCGTTGCCTCCCTGTGATCGACCCGTATGCTACGACACCGTACGCTTGCGGTATAAATTCAAAACTCACAAACAAAATACCAAACCACGTCAAAGTTGTAGTATTGAGTAGGATACATGAAGATATTTGTAGATGGACTAACATTAATCATAGGGATACAAGAGATTGTTAAAAGAGCTTGATTTCCACACTTAAGTCTTTGAGACCATATTCACATGGAAAACCAATTCACGATAAAACTAAACTTAGTTTAAGATTACTATAAGAAAAATTGCTTCAAAATGAAACTAACTTTGAATTGATTCGTGTTTTAAGTAACCAACTTTTACAATCAACATTTTGGAATCTAGAGCAAACTTTTGATATATTTAAGGGTCTTGTTGAACTGATGAGCAGGTAATCGGTCATTTAACGATTATGTGGCAAAAAATAAACAAATAAAAACATGCATAATATCCACATCATTTTCTAAAATAAAACCGAACCCTCCTTGGCTTCCTTTACACCTCCATAGTCAGCCACAAATCCGTCACCCTTCTTCTATATTTACATCGACAAATCCACTCCATCTATATCACTTCAAATATGTTTTTTTTTTTTTTGCATCAATATAGGAAAAATAAAGATGAAAATCCAAACGAACCCATCAAAGGTTTATCAAGAACGATAAAACTCCACAATGAATTAGCAAAAAAAGGATGAAATAAAAAGTATTCCCTTGAAAAGCTTATAAAAGGAACAAGATTTGCATGGTTGTTGGAGTTTTGGATCTTAAGGGGGTTTTTTGTTTTTAATGACAAAAGCTTCTTTGAAGTCGCAGACATGACGAAGGGTGCGAGACGACGATGGAGGTGCATATGCATAGTTTAAAGTGAGACTTCACACGCTTCTTTTACATTGTTTTTACACAGTTTAAGAAGCACGTAAAAAGGGTGTTTCATATATCATTTTGAGAACCTTGTAACAAACCCATTTTATGTGAATGTTGATAATTAACATTACAAGAAAATTGATTTGATAAAATGTCAAACATGTTTAAATGTCCTAATATATTGGTATCTTTTAAAAATGTCATATGAACATATCTTTTTGTAAGACACATTTTCAAATAAAAACATATAAAATAACTAATAACAATGCTTTAATTCAAAAGTTTCTTAAAAACCTATTAAAAATGCCTGATACCCCTATTTATAACTTTATATTTAATATACAACATAGAACCTCATGTAAAAGTTTTATTTAAAGAAGAAAAAGATGTACAAAATCTAAAGTGGACATACATGTGCAAAATAAATATTTGTCTATCCAATATATGCTTCATATAGAATACCAACAACAACCTTAACTCAAATAAAAACACCTTCCAAAAGCTATACGTATATAAATCTTTTAAGCAAATTACTCAAAGGAACCCACATAAAAATTAGAGTAAACTACGGATTTGGTCCCTGTGGTTTGACACTTTTTACGAAATTGGTCCCCATACTTTGATAATTATGGATTTGGTCCCTGTGGTTTGAACTTTGTTTTGGATTTGGTCCCCAGCTAAAACGGCCGTCTCTTTCCTGCCGTTATCTCACCCCACGTGCATATCACGTGAGGGCAAATCTGTCCATCCATCCCTCTTTCTCTCCTTTATCACTTTTGAATAAAAAAAAAACCCATTACAATACTGATTCATCTCTCTCTCTACTCCGATTTGATGAACAAATGAGCCAAGGAATTGTCTTTGTAGTCTTTGGATTTTCCTTCCAAATTGAAATGCAAAATCGAAATGATCCAAATTAGATGGAGAGCTAACGGCGATTGCCCTTCGTGGTCGGTGAAATCCATATATGGAGAACTGGAATTGGAATTGGAATCGCCGGAGTGTCGAGAAACGGTTGCAGGTTTGGAGACGATTAATTCACCTAGGGTTTGCTTGTAATCTGAAATCAAGCATATGTAATTCATCATGTACCTTGTTAATGGATGAATAGCTCCTTCTGGTACCGGAACCCTAAACGGCTCTCGAAGGACGACGACATTCTCGAACTCCGATAGCATTCCTCTGGCGGCCTCTACTAGCCTGGAGAGTATCTCCGTCACCTGAATACTGATCGATTCGGCCGCTTTGGAGTCGAAAACGTTGTCAATGTCAGGCAGCAAATCGAGTAAGGAATCAGCCATAGGTCACCGGAGAAGTTGTTTAAGATCTTAGATTTACATGAAACAGCCAGAGAAAGTTGAAGAGCTGAATCACCGTCTCCATGAAACAGGCGTCGTCGGCCGGACCTACGGTGAGATAACTTCGCCGGAGAAAGAGCTGAATCACCGTCGTCGGCCTGTTTCATGGAGAAAGAGGGATGGGTGGACAGATTTACCCTCACGTGATATGCACGTGGGGTGAGATAACGACAGGAAAGATACCGCCGTTTTAGCTGGGGACCAAATCCAAAACAAAGTTCAAACCATAGGGACCAAATCCATAATTATCAAAGTATGGGGACCAATTTCGTAAAAAGTGTCAAACCACAGGGACCAAATCCTTAATTTACTCTAAAAATTAAAATCTTAAGCATGTCTATAAAATCAAAACTTAGGCCCAATGAGTTATACCTTCAAATTTGGGCCAAGTTTAATTGGCCCAAAATAACCCTTTAGCCCATAACTCCATTGAAATGCTAGACTCCAATTTACGTGGAACGGAAATTGTCGGTGGTTGTTTGGTAAATTTGTATTTGCAGGATTTAATTAAAAAAATGATTGTTTAGGAAATTTTCTGAATGGACAATTTAAATAACATACAATTACCATTTTATCCTTTTATATATGATGCCATTTTGAATGAAATATACACTACAAGTACAGATTACAAAAATATAAGTTACCATATATCATTGGAAATATAACCCTCAAAGACAACATAAATTATTAAAAACAAACACATCATGTCATTCCAAACAAATATAATATTGGTAAATAGTGTGCATATGTTTTCAAGTAATTCCCTTTTTGAGTTCATGGCCTAACTAGTACAACAAGTAAACTAGTCAAGGGGTAAGGATTTGAGGGGAATAGGTTGTTAGCTAATAGCAATCCATTTTTTTATTAAATATTAGAAACCGGCATAAAGAACACAATGCAAAGTAAGTTATTGGAATTCAAATCTTTTTACATGTATTAGACGAAAGTCGAAAGTTCGACTGTAAATTTAAATTTCATTTTAAATGTGAGGACAGTTGAGAGCGTCACGTGGCATCTTTAGTCCGAATAATCATGTATTATTCATGACTAAATGATACAACATTAAATATTATTCAAACTGAATGTGTCATGTTGAGAGCTCTTGTTGTCCTCAGTTTGTAATGAATGATGAGTTTTCATTAGAAAATGGCTAAGTGGCTATATATAGGGCCAGGTTCAAATGTGAACTCAGTTTTGGTTGTGAACGTGAGAACGAATCTCAGCGACACATCTTCGGTTACGGTGGACGCTATCGCGGAGGATTGATGCGATTCATGGGAAGGTAGAGATTATTAAAGCCGAGGGGGGGGGGGGGGAGGGAGACCGGTCAAAGCCGCCTTTGTTGATCGGTTAGGTTCAAATGAACACTCATTTTTCATTGTGAACGTGAGGACCACTAAAATCGTGCCATGTGACAATATTTCACTTTGAATATTATGCATTCCTAAGCTTAATTCACTCTGAATAATGCATGATATTAAGAGTGAATATTGCCACATGGCGTAATTTTAATATTTTATAAATGATTCAATTCTTAAAAATATAAGTAAATAATTAAATTATCCACTGGGATTCAACCTTAGTAAATAATTTAATTAGTCATGTTTTTTTGGCAGATTTGTCCATTGGAGAAAAGTGTCGGTTTGGTAATGGTAATCCATATGTAAGTTTGTTAAATATTTTCTAAGTTAAATATATTCATAAACGCAAGGTTATTAAGATCGGGATCCTATCTATGATCTTTTTCGTCTTCGCAAGATCGGGATCGTAAGATCCTACTACAAGTCATTATAACTTTTTATTTTTTTTACGTGCTATAATTTTTTATTTTTCTATGTGCTACAATTTTTATCATAAACAAATTAATGAATTATATAACATTTTATGAAAGATTTAACCTTCAAATTTTAGAATAACATACATCTGACATTCGAATAGTGAAACTAGAAACCAACTCAATCCTACGAAACAAATTAGAAAATAACGAAATCAGGTGATTACCAGCTTTACATGGAGAATAAGTTGCAATTAAAAACCAAAATCATGGAATTGGAACCAAAATCATCATCCATAACATAAGAATTAAAATATATCAATATGGAACTAGAAATCATGGAATTTTAAAGAAACAAATTCGAAAATTACCAAATAAGGTGATTACGTCAAATCAAATCTGAATCTGGAAGGGAGATGAAAAGAGAGTCAGCGTCGATGGAGGGTGGAGTGGTGGTCGATCGGACGATGGACGGTGGGCCGGCGGCGAGAGTGGGAGTAGAAAGTGAGCAGTGAGCTAGAGCTGTTTTAGGTTATTTGATTATGATTTGTGTGATGTTTTATTTTTCTTATAACTAGTGGCCCGCACCGCGCGTTGCGCAGTGTTCAGAAAATAACATAAAATATTGTTTATTAGTTATATAGTTAATAAGTTTCATTCGTTTATTCTATGTAAATACGTCTTTGTTTATATGATATACATTTTGGATTAGATATACTCTACCATCAATCATCCTATCAATTATGTACTTTGTGTTATTTTTGGCATAACTGAATGATATTGTCTAAATAAATCAATGACAAATGACAATAAACATGTTTGTCGTTTGAGTGATTATATACTTGATATAGATTGGATTAGCTTATAGATTACTACTAAATGGAATACTATTCGATCACGAAAATAAGAATAACATTGAAACTGTAAGTAGTGATTTGAAAGACTTAAAAAACGAAATGAAACTATATGGCATAAAGTCCGCTTTCAATAATCCAACGGAATACCACAATTGAAATGTGCAACTTGCATTATAATTTAACTTCAATGTTCTGCATCTGAAAGCAAAAATATTGATTGTATGTTATTTCGGCACCGTGGTTTGCGCGGTGGTATTATTTTTTATTTTAAAAAGTATTGTTAAGCTTAAATAAAATATTGAAGTTGATTTGGCCGATAATCATGTATTAGGTATTAAAAATAATGAGTATCAATATTCAATTTTATATGAATCCACCTTATCATCCTTAATTTGTTTTTCATTATATATAATTAATAAGTTATAACTAAAACTTAGAAAACAAATATATGATTCCGTCGATTATAATCATGACGTTTATTATGCAAATTGTTTTGTGAGAAAGATTTCATACAAATGTGACGTTCTCTTACCTACTTTTGTATAATTGCGAGATATTTTTTTATTTTGTTTATAATTATTGTAATGTACTCGTTTTGCAACTTTAGGGAAAAAAACTTCTTGAAACCCCTTTTTGACCTGTGTTACATGAAAAAAACATTAGTTGTCAATATTGTGATCACTCGACAGCGATTGTTAATTTTTCATCTGACATGTTTGAGTTTTTTCGATCTTTTTATGATTGTTTCATTATATTTTGGTTAGTCCATAAAATTCATGAAAAGAATACGGTTTTATTAAATTTATGTAAATAAAATTATTATATTTATTCAAATTTAACTTACATATTTAGTTTGATTTAATCTAAATTAATAACAGAGTATGAAATCCTTTATACATGTTAATCTTTGTAATAAGGTGTTTTTTTATTTAATATATTAATTCTTCTGATTCAAGTTTTATATATTGTTTTCATAGTTTTTTATGCATATCATTATATTGACTCTATTTTTATTATATATTATTATAGTAGTTTTATATTTTATGTAATAATTTTAATTATATAGATATTGATTTACTTTAATTATGTTTTTGAGCTATACTAAAGATAATAAATATATCATATATTTAGAAGACTATCTTTTTATTAATTAGCGTAACATTTAAATTGATTGGTCATTTTTATTAGTTTTATATATTGATTTCAGTTTTTTATATTAGTTTTAATAATTAAGTGATATATATATATATATATATAGACTCTTTCTCTCTCTCTCTCTCTCTCTCCATATATATATATATATATATATATATATATATATATATATCTTTTAACAATTGTTGCAATCAATTTTCATATTCATTTGCTTATTTATATTAATTATAGCAAATTTATTATTATAATATTACTAAGTAAATATAAATTACATGTAATAATACTTAAGTGTCGTGTAAATAACAAAAATACTTATTCTAATAGTATTTTAAATAATTAGTAAAACAAAAACTTAGAAAGATATAAAAGACTGAGATTAAAAACAGAACTTTAAATCTCAATCAAAGTCTAAAAGAATGTATATCCGAATTAATATTTTCGAAATAAAAATAACCATCAAAGATTACTTGTTAAAGTTATATTATATATGTTATCATCGTATTTCGTTGCTAAGAACACACCTTCAGTTCTGTTGGTAAAAACTTATGAAACACATAGAAGAAGGAAATAGAAAATATAAATATAAAATACCAACAAAACTAAGAAATGAATGATATTCAAATTATTATCCTCACAACAAACTAAAAACAATTTTGTTGAAAATAAATTTTTGTGGAATGAATAACAAATCAAGTGATGAAGAAGGAGAAAAATAGGTTATTTGAAAAACATTTTTTTTATAAATAAGAATTTGTGAAATATTGTAAGCAGATCAAACAATGGAGAGTGACAACATGAAAAACGATCATGTTGAAGAAAAACATGTTGTGATAAGGAGAGATAAAAGTAAATTTAGTAATAGTCAAATTATGAGAAAGAAAAATGAGTAGATGAAATCTATGAAGGTTTTATTTTCAAGAATAAAGATAAAAATGTTAGAAAGTTAAAAGTCTTAGAATTACCAAAATAGTTATGTCATAATAAACTTTATGTTTTTGATATAGAGATGGAAAACTAATTAACTTATCAAGTAAATAAAAAATAGAAAAACGAAAGGTAATGAAGGTTAAGATATATTATTAACAAATTAAATAAGAAACACAAATAAATCATCTACTAAAAAGCCACAAAAATCATACTTTAGAACACCATTTTAGAGATAAAAACAAAAATAATAAATTGAATAAAAAACACAAATAACCCATCTCCTAAAAATCCCATAAAAATCATACTTTAGTATTTGATTGTTACTATTAGGAGTGAAACATTGTCTTAAGATATATTATTAACAAATTGAATTAAGCAACATAAATAAATCATCTACTAAAAAGCCACAAAAATCATACTTTAGAACAATTTTAGGGATAAAAACAAAAATAATAAATTGAATTAATAAACACAAATAACCCATCTCCTAAAAAGCCCATAAAAATCATACTTTAGTATTTGATTGTTACTATTAGAAATGAAACATTGTCAAGCAAAAAACAAATTTTGAATAAAACACATGCATAAACATCAACAACAATATATAATTTGTAGAAAACATGAAACAAAATATAAAACTTATTACCTAAAAAATGTGTAGAAGAAAGACTTGAACAATTTGA
Source organism: Centaurea solstitialis (assembly GCA_030169165.1). NCBI lineage: Eukaryota > Viridiplantae > Streptophyta > Magnoliopsida > Asterales > Asteraceae > Centaurea > Centaurea solstitialis. The sequence goes on along the minus strand of CM058042.1, from coordinate 75,586,350 downwards.
TGGATATGTTTGATGTAAGTAGTTGGTATATATATATATATATATAGTGTAACATGTATTTAATGATTTATGGATGGTAAATGAAAAGTTTGAAGGAAAAATGAAAAGATGGATAACTTATGTATGAAATAATGACCCTAATAATGAATGACATTATTATATTAATTAAAAGTATTAAAAATACAAAAAAAAAATACAAAATTTGAGAAAAAAGATAAATATGATTCATGGCTTTTGAAGATGCCACATAGGATCTCCAACATCCTACTTTTATATATATATAGATTATTAAAGTCTCTAACACAGAAAGTGTTACGATTAAAAATAAAATAAAATATGAGGGGTTGTTTATGGAAATTTAAAAAATATCATTATATTTATATAAAGGTAGGATCAAGATCTTACTATCTTACCTGCGATCTTACCATCTAACGGTCCCATATGCGAACCGACTAGGTTTTTGAAGGTGAGATCGTAGTAGGATCGTACGATCCTACCACCAGGATCGGTATCTTAACAACATTGTACGGACGGATTATCAACATAATTTAATTAAATATTTTCTAAAGTTTGATTTATTTAAGGACGTATTCGTATTTTTCAGTAGAATACCAAAGGAAGTCTACAGATATGAGTAAAAGTTTATAATTAACTGATTCGTCATTGATCATTGACAGAAAATTCCATCAATGAAATCTGTCGATGAAGATTTGCTTTTTGTAGTGTCACACCATCTTGAGAAAGAAGACAACATGTACTTCTTTACAATTACAACACTAACGTACGGGGTTGTATCATTATGACTTTACGATTAGATAACTAATGATAACATTTTGTTCACTATTAAACAAATAGATGCTTATCTATTTTCGTTTGCAATACACATGTATTAAGAAATAGAACTTATGGGATTTGCATGTTAACTTATTTGTCTTGAATGATAAAGTTATTATAAGTTGCTTGTGATTTGGATAAGTGAAAGTATATATATAGCCAAGCAAACATTAAGCATGTCATGTGGGCATTGATGATAGTTTGGATACAAAGGAAAGGGAACAGTGCATATGGAAACTATTGCTTATTTTAGGTCAAAATGAATTCATTGATGGTCTTGCTTTCCTTCATCTTCAAATCAACTTCACATCACATGAGCTTCTTTTGCAAGAGACATGGATTTCATTTAAGGGTAAATTTGTAGGAGGAATTCTTGGTAACAATAAAAGCCACCTAAACTTCCATGTGATTTATACATGTCAATAATATTTAATTATAGCATATAAAATACAAGTTATAATTATAAAAGAAAATTGTTTAGCAATGTAATGTAATTTGGTTATGATAGGATTTTAATATTAATACCTATGGTAAGGCATATCAACCAAAAAAAATTCATTAGTTTTTTACTTTTTTGTAAAGATTTTCTCTGTATGCAAAGTTATATAATTTTTTTCTGTTGACAAAGTGATAGTACACATCCTTTAATTCATCAAAAATATAGTACGCTTTCTATTTAATTGTATTAAATATATAACACGTTTTCTATAATGGTGTTTTTAAAAAGAAGGTTCCAAAAATAGAAAGAAATAACAAAATACTTTCCGTTAAAATCATAAATTTTATCTGAGAATAAAAGCTAATGTTTTTAACTTTGTACTTTATTGGTGTCAAAATGTTATGTCTGGTTTTAGATATAATTTAACAATTTCTCATTATATTAATCACAAACCCAATTATAAAGTATTTTAACAAAGACAAGTCTTAAAAAAATTATAAACTACAGCTATGTTCGTAAATTAAGTATAGCTATGTTGGTCAACTAATAAAATGAATTGTCCCCATAAAAAATAGCATTTCTTGTTCAACTCAAAACAAAAGATCTTTTATTTTAAAAACGGGCTTTTGACAAAAATAAGTTAACTTAATTATAAACTAGTGTATTTAAACATGTATTATAAGCTAACTTATTGAAACACGACTTATAGCAGCGTTTTGGGAGCTTTCTAAATCTTTTTTTAATTATAACCCTTATTAATATTAATTGTCAAATTTAAAGATATCGATACCATTTTGGGTCATTTTACATACTCGTAAACTAGTTTTTGCCAAACAAAGTTTATTTATATAAGTAGTTTATCAACTACTAACTAGCTTATCGATCAACAACTAACTTATCAGCTAGTTTGCCAAACACAACTTCAATCTTTCTTTTAATGTAGTGCACTCCATAATATGTGAGATGTCATGACATATTTATTTATCCTCAATAAACAAAACATATAAATTAAAAAAATTCTAAAAGTAAAAGTAATCAAAATGATAAAATCTCGAACGACCTTTTCCTAGAGTAGACAATAAAATTATATTTTCAATATACAAAATACCTATATAAAAATATTGGAAAAACACATGCGTAGGTTTATATAATATTATTAAATAGATTATTTTAGGGTTAATATAGGTTATTATTTAGTTTTAGCTTTTGTATATATAATCTATTGAATACTTTGAAATATATCATTTATCACGATCAAGTGTTATTTAGCTCGTTCAATTCCTTAACTTCCCTTCTTGCTCACTCTTAAGTTACTTCGCAGAACAGGATCCATAACAACAACTTGACAACTTATAAGATAGCTCCATTCCATACCATTTTCCATTTCCCAATTCCATCTTGTATGAAACCATTTCCTTCACTTGGTATGCCAACTTCCTTTTATATATACATATATATATATATATAGGGGTGGGTTCAAATGTGAACCACTTTTTGGTTGTGAACGTGAGGACAACCGAGAGCGCGACACGTGGCGGATGACTAGGCGCCACGTCAAGTCCACGGCGGATGACTAGGCGCCACGTCAAGTCCACGGCGGATGACTAGGCGCGATTCATGGGAGGGCATTGAACTAAAGAGGGGGACCACACTTAAAGCCGCCACGTGTCGCGCTCTCGGTTGTCCTCACGTTCACAACCAAAAAGTGGTTCACATTTGAACTTTCCTCTATATATATATATACTAGGTATTTTTTAGGGTCGTACTCAGCACGACCCATGACGGTTGCTAGGTTGTACGAGAAATGAAGGTAGAATGTTATAGTTTGATGAATTACTTAAAACAAGATGTCGTAAGATTTTCAAATACACACGTATACATAAGAGAACATGAGTAGGGGTGACAATCGTGTCGTGTTCGGGTTGGCGTGGTAGAAAGACTCAATCTAGACACCACCCGTTTAACTAATCGTGTCGAAATCTTCAACTCCAATCCATGACCCATCAACTGAATACAACCTGCATAACTTGTTTAACTATACGGGTTGGTGAGTTATAAACGGGTTCTCGAGTCAAATACAATCTATTTTAAAACCTCAAATACTATCAATATAAAATACAATTTGCTGACTTATAGGCGCTAAATTGAAATTAAAAAGTTAAATACTCTAAGGTCATAGCAAAAAATAAAATAAAAAGATAAACAGGTTGACGGCGTGACTCGTAAATCCATATACCAACCCAAACACGACCCGCAAAATAAACGGGTTGGCGGGTCAGAAAATTCAATCCAAATCTGTTTATCTTTGTGTCGGATTCGTGTTGTATTTCGTGTCATAAATCAATATTTTGGAGAAACACATAAAATTAATGTCTTAATAAATCAAGATTTTTAATAAATGAGTTTAATAATAAAAATAATCATAATAGAAAATTTAAAGAAAGTTTAACAAAAATTTGAGAAAAATCTAAGGCATTAGTATACGTGTTCAGCGCGGGAGTTTGGTGAAATAATGGAAGGCAATAAATAAAATTAAAAATAAAAATAAGAAGAAAATATGAGAAAAATCCACCAAAAAGTTCTAAGAGGGTGGATAATCATATATAGTAACGATATATATATATATATATATATATATATATATATATATATATATAGGGGAAGGTTCAAACGAGAAACACGTCAATTTAAAAAAAAGTGAGAAACAATCTAAGCCACTCATCTCGCGGTTACGGTGGACATGATCACGGAGGATTGACGCGATTCATGGGAGGGTAAAGATTATTAAAGGGGGACCGGTAAAAGCCGCCTTTGTTGACCGAGATGAGTGGTTGAAATTGCTTTTCGAGTTTTCTTAAAAAGTTATATTTTTCGTATGAACCTCCCTCCCTCTCTCTCTCTCTCTCTCTCTATATATATATATATATATATATATATATAGGGAGGTTCATACAAGAACCAACCCCATTTGGAAGAACAAAGGAACAAATTATAGCCATATATTTATGTGGGCCCATGTGGGTCCCATAATAAAAAAATCATATATGATTCAGGTAGACCCCACCCACTAAATCATATATGATTTTTTAATATGTGGGACCCACATAGGCCCACATCATATGTGATCCTTATTAGCTCCTTTGTTCTTGCAAACTTGATTTGTTCTTGTTTGAACCTTTCTCTCTCTCTCTCTCTCTCTCTCTATATATATATATATATATATATATATACTTTTTTTGGAAGAGGTATCCCAGACCACATTGGGTCCAGACTAATCCTCGGCAATTTTGGGCCGAAGCCCGACTGCTAAAGCATGCAGCCCGGGGTCGAAGCCCCCGCACCTTCAGAATGCGTCCCCCAAGGCTCGAACTCGGGTTCACCACTATGTAGTGCCCAAGCCTTACCACTAGGCTAACACTCCTTTGGTTATATATATATATATATATATATACTTCAAATGTGAGCCACTTTTTCATTGTGAACACGAGTACCACTAAAATCGCGCCATGTGGCAATCTGAAACGCGCTCGACTAAGCTTTATTCATATCTGAATAAAGCTATTACACTAACTGAATAAAGCTTAGTCTCACTCTGACGCGTGCGACTTAGCATGCAGGTTAGGTTTATTCAAGCTTTATTCAGTTTGCATAATAGCTTTTTTCAGACTGAATAAAACTTGAATAAAGCAAACCCGCGGGGTTTATGCAGACTGAATAAAAATAAGCCGCGCAAGTCAAATTTCCACGTGGCGCGATTTTAGTGGTCCTCATGTTCACAATCAAAAAGTGGTTCACATTTGTACCTGACCCTATATGTATATATATATATATATTGGGTTAGGTTCCAATGTGAACTTAATTTTGGTTGTGAACGTGAGAACCACTAAAAATTGAGTTTACATTTATTTATTGATCGGACGAGTGATTGAGATTATTCGGATGAGTGGATGAGTTTACATATATTTATTGATCGGATGAGTTTACTTAATTTTGGTTGTGAACCCTATATATTTATTGATCGGATGAGTGACTGAGATTCGTCTCATGTTCACAATCAAAATTGAGTTTACATTTGGACCCCCTTGTATGGAAGTGAGAGTAAGTGATGTGAGTGCACAGGTGGGTCCCAATGGTGGGATCCACTATATTTATGTGAGTAAGGGGGTCCAAATAGCAACCTCCATATATATATATATATAGGGAAGTTCATTTACAAACCAGAATAAACGTAAAAACCGTACAAATAATGGGTTTTTCGTTGTTTTATAGGTTAAATCAATGAAGTTTTTTTTCATGAATTTGTTTAATTTGATGGAAATGTTCCATATAATTAAATTTTTGAAGAAATTGTGTGTTTTTTTTAATGTAAAAATGAAAAAGCTTCATAACCTTGTTTCATTCTTGTAAAACGGTTTCACAGTTTTTTCTTATTTCTATGAAACCCATGGTTATTTTTTATCAAAAAAGGAAGAAAGACGCTCATACCAAGCTATTGGTGCTTGCTTAAGGCCATACCAAGCCTTTTTTTTCCAACCATGCATCTCGAGCATCCAGAGTCTAAACACCAGATGTGCATTATTTATCATGAGTAATGTATGAATAGTCAGTATGATAATCCTGTATTATTTAGACCGAATGAGACACGTGTCGTGCTCTTGATTGTCCTCACATTCACAATAAAAGATGAGTTTTCATATCAACCCGCCTCTTGACTTTGGTTTTATGATCTAAAACACAATGTTGGTTTTGGTGTCATTATATATTTAAAACATTGTTCTAAAACACGTCAACGGAAAGTATTTAACAAAAGAACAACATATATGCTCTTGCTCTTGCTCGGACCGATTACATCTTGACTTCATTCCAGTTTAAACTTACTAGTTTATAAGTTGGTTTGCAGTGGCGGACACAGGATTTTAGGTCAGCGGGTGCACAAACGAAAAACTCGCGAAGTTATTTTAGTCTAATTCTGTCTTTGCGGCACCTTTTACGTTTTTGGTTGATTTCTAGAGGGAGAAAAATTGGGTACTTTGGTTGATTTCGATAGATCTTTTTTAGAAAATTTTGGTTGATTTCGATGGATTTTTTTTTGTTGAATCGTGAGAACTATTCGGCTTTTTGGTTGATTTCAAAGGGACTTTTTCTGGTATTTTGGTAAAGATTAATATAAAAACTCAAAATAAAGAAGTAAATCATGTAATCATATCAAATAAATCATGTAAACATAATTGTATAATATTATAACTAATCATTTAGAACAAAAAAACTAAAATCAAATTTAGGTCAATCAATTAATATCAAATTTAGGGCAACTAACTAACTAATATCAAATTTAAGGCCATTTGATGATAATGAAATAAACTAATAACAAATTTAGGGCAAAATGGCAAATATGAAATAGGAACACGAGAAAGGTTCAAATAAGAAGTGCTAAAAAGATACGAAGTAGAAAAGTGATCTCCACCACTCATCCGGTTAATAAATGTGGCTTTGACCTGTAACGGTGGACGCGATCATGGGGGATTGACGCGCTTCATGGGAGGGTAGAGATTATTAAAGGAGGGGACCCGGTCAAAGCCTTTATATGACCGGATGAGTGGTGGAGATCACTTCTCTACTTCTCATTTTTTTAGCACTTCTTATTTGAACCTAATACATAGGAACACCAATCAATATTTAGTGAACATGTGTGACTAATATCCAATTTAAGAAAATCAACTAGACAATTAATAATAAATATAGGGCAAAATGGCAAAGTTAAAAGTTTGGAAAAAGAAAAAAAACCATGAAACGAGTAACAAAGACTCACAGAATGAGAGAAACAACCAAGCAATCAAGCAGAAGCAGCGCGGCAACGGTGGTGGAGGATTTTTTTACTGTTTGTAAAATAAATATTGAGGACTTTTTGGTCGAACATAGTGAGGGAGGGGTGGAGGATTTTTTACTGTTTGTTTCATAGTTCTGTGTTGTTTTTGTTCCTATTATTAGCCACACAAAACAAATATTATAAAAGAAAATTATTTATTTGTTTGTTAAAAGTTCATGTCCCGTGCGTGAGAGCTGGGAAAGTCAAAGAGGGAAAAAAATTTTAAAGTTCGTTTAGTTGTGCACATTTAACCCCTCAGAAATTAAAACACGGTGGAGCACTTCCTGAAGTTAAGCGGGTGCACTTTACATACTCAAAAAAAATTCCCTCTTGCAAAACAGACCACAGCGGATGCACGAGACCCCCGGAACAAGCTGTAGTTCCGCCCCTGTTGGTTTGGTTTTTAGTTTGTCACAGCTCAAAAAACTGTGATGGTAACAAATAAATAATTCGAACTTTCACAGCAAAAATGTTGTAGTCATAAATAATCGAACATTCACATCAAAAAAACAACATGAACGTAACATTTACAGTGTTTTACAATGAATGTTGATCTTTTTTAACCTTCACAGTGTTTTGCTGTGAAGTTTCATGTAAAAAGTGTTGGTCTCATCGGTCTGATGAAAACAACTTGGTCTCACCTAAATATAAGTCTATATATCTATGTATATAACATCAAGTTCAAGGGAAAACCTCAAAGAAACTGAAAAATCGAGGAACACCCACGTAGCTCTCTAGTGTAGACTGTATGTAGTTGTGCATACAAATAATTTGTAATATGCACAGATGCATAAAAACAATAAAAAAACAAATTAATTTATTGCTATTCACAAGCGCATACTGTCCAGATGAAGGCTTACGACGGTGTTCCTCGATTTTCTATTTTTTTGATGTATGTGTATGTGTATGTGTATGTGTATGTCAGCGAATGATCGTGTGAGAAGTTGAGTTAAATTGAGAAGCGTGAGAATTGAATTTGAACCCTTGATTATTGTTAATCTTAAGTTCACCCATGAATCAGATCTGAGGATTGATCTTGTGTATCTCGATACATCTTATCTCAGTGCATTTCATCCTAATGTGCATCTAACGGTTGATAACCACTTTTCATGATTCTCACCTTAACTCAACTTTTCTCCAGAACCCAACTTTATATGTATATGCAGGATTCCAATGAAAAGTGTCAAATATGATGAGAAGCGTGAGAAATATTTATCAACCGTTGGACGTAAAATGAACGAACATTAAGATAAGATGATTAAGATAAGATGCATCAAATCAAATCCCTTTTAAGCTTTAATTTATGAAAGAATATTTGATTAAAAGTGATCAACAATGTAAACATACTTCTTAGTTTAGTGCTTTATGTTTAATTTTTTTTTAAATGCGTTTATATGCTAGCTTTCAAATTATAATAATAAATACATATATTATATTTAAACATTTATATGATATGAGTTGATGACTACAACAACATATAAACCTTATCCACTTGTTTTATTGGATTTTTAATTTATAATATTTATAATTAATGAAAGTTGGTGAAGGTTTCTTTTAGGGGTCTAATAAATAGTTGGGGTAACCTGCAAAACTTTCTAGCATTGGGTACACTGAATCCTTTGGGGATAAAAATGCATTGAATTTATGTTTAGTTGATTCAACAAGGCAACCAAATACGTCCTCTGCCCCTCTCCACCTACAACCCCTCTTAATTTGTTTGATAGCTAAAGACAAAACCCTACCACCCTTCAATAGTTAACTCCGAAGCTTTTGCGACATTAATTCACACAAACAATACACAAATATAATTATTTTCTTTGGAAGGGAAACCGATTCTTTGCCCCGACTAATCCTGACAAGATTCACCGACAGTTAAAGCATACTATCCTTAGTTAATCCCCAATGACCACAATCTGAAAACTCCTGGGTTCGCAACCTGTGGTAGAAGGGTTAACAAACCTCTTCTCCCACAAGCCTTAACCAGTACGCCACGTCGCCACAACCTTGTGGTTCAGATATAATTGTTATAAACCAGACAATGCTCATCTCGATCCTTGATTTTGAAATGTGGAGAGGGTTTTCAAACAGTTAAATATGCGAGTAAGAGTAAATTTAGGATTCGATTGAATCCACACCATGGATTATCCGTAGACACGATTGACATTGGTTTGTAGGATTTTTAATAATGGAATGAATGATTTATATTCGAACCCCCTATGTATATATATGTATAGAGGAATGTTCAAATGAAAACTCATTTTTCATTGTAAATGTGAGGATCACTAAAATTGTGTCACGTGACAATATTCACTCTGAAAATAATTCATTATTCAGAGTGAATAAAGGTGCCTAAGCTTCATTCACTCTGAATAATGCATGATGTTCAGAGTGAAAATTGCCACGTGACTCGATCTTAATAGTCTTTATGTTCACAACCAAAAGTGAGTTCACATTTATATCTAACCCTATATATATGTAATGGGTATTTGAAAGCATGTTTTTCTTCTCCCTCTCTAGATGAATTACCAAATTAAGCTATTTGATTATTTTTTAAACATCTTTATTGGTTACCGCTTTATGTAACATATTTGATCGAATATTAATTACTTATGTAATATATTCAATTCCATTAGTTTCCAAGATTTATGTAAAAGATCTCTCCACAGAAATAACTAATAAGACAAACTTCGGATAATGTATTTTGCATGTTAATTATGGTTAATTTTCACAAAAGATTCAAACTTACCATCATTATCTTCTGTATACAACATTTAAAGAAAATATTATCAATTACGGCAAGTAAATACACACGTTACCGAGGTATCCTCCAAGGCCACCGGCCCGACTAATCCCCGTCGACTACGACCCAACCCAATCAATGGTCCCACTATATGGCAGACCCATGACTATGGATATTGCCACATGCTCTCTACGGGATTCGAACCCGGATAGTTAGGAATACATCCACTGACCCCACATGATGTTACCTTACCTAGTAGACATGTTTTGATATCAATTATTTACTTAGACAAACCCTAGCTACATCATCACTCCCTGCAAGAAACACTTTAAAAGGTAAACTAATTCAATTTCAGAAACATAAACAAACATATATTCATATCTTACTTCCACCATCTAGGTTATAATAGTGACCAAAAAAATTAACGAATTTAACAAACACTTAGTATCATACAATCCAATGATGCATGCCATGCAATTCTAAGAATCAAGAAATTGTATATTCATCATTTTAAATAACTATACATTCAAAACTCAAATTTTTTTAAACCTATGAATTCACAACTTAATTGTTATAGAAACAAATGTATATCATTAGACAAATTAAAAGCATCCCAAACACATGCCATGCAATTGATCAATAGGGAGATATTAGGAAACTAAACATTAACATATATAGATTTTAATTATTACTATGAAACAAGCTATGAAGGTCCAAACATATATCACAAAAGCAAAAAAAGAAGAGTGGAAACGCCTTGTTTTCACCACCAACCTTCCCATCTTCTTTCTATACATATAGACAATATATATTGTTCCCATTTTACCCTCACCCTAGTCAAACCAAGAATTACAGTCTGGGAACATTAAAGGTCTCACTTTTGGTACCAAACCCAACTATTTAATTTAACACATGACATCTTTGAGAAGCTTGTACCTTCGAGTACTAGTTTTTGGCGATGGAGCTCCGGTGGACGACGCTGACTTGCCTTTCTCGGAACCCTCTTCGCGATCGTGTTGCTTGATCTTCTCACCGGAATAATCCAACGGATTACTGATTCCGACATCGGATTTTGAGCTCAATTTCTTGGACGAACCACCGTGTTTGGTGGTTCGAGTCACCTCGGTTTGGCACCAATCACATAGCTCCGGCGGATCCGATGATTCGCTATAGTAGTTGCTACAATACCTATATATTTGAATATTTTTTATGAGAAAATGTGTGTGTATATATATATATATATATATATATATATTGAGCCACAATCAAACACACGTTCCGGGATTTAGATCCAACTAATCCCTGTTGACCATGATGCAACCCATGATCTAGATATCACCACATAATACATGCTCGTTACGGGGTTCGAATCCAAGTATTCAAAGATACAATCCACATACTCACCACGGAGTTGGGACCCTATAGTTACTACAATACCTAAATATTTGAATAGTTTTTTAATAAGAAAATGTGTGTATTATTTATTATTATTTGTAATTGAAGAAGTGCGATATGCACTTACCAAGAAAATAGTTTTAAGAATTTATATTTGTGGAGAACAACAAGAGTTGCAAGAATTACACATGGGTTTTTATTATTAGGGGTCAAGGTCAACATAAAATAGTACGTAGGCTATTAATTAATTTATATAAAATTAATTAACGAATAAATAATTAATTACTTCATGTAGGAAATGGTGGTGGTGATGGTAATGCGGTGGCGTTAGTTGTAATAGTGTGTTTATCATTAATGGTGATTTATATAAATTAACTTGTGGGTGAGTTTTTAATTCATAAAATAAATATGAATATATATAAATTAACGTTACTTATAGTTTAAATGTGAAGTATCAAAGGGCTTCTAGCCTAGAGGTATCATGGTGTTTGTAAGGGAGTCTTGGTGTGGACAAAAGGTGTAGTTTAGAAGTAGAGTAGGATTTGCTGTATAAAAAAAGAGTTTAAATGTGAAGTCATCTTTTATTTGTAAACTTAAGAACCAACAAAATTGTGTTATGTAGCAATCTGAATCGTCGCCTAATTAGCTTTATTCGATATGAATATCATGCATTATCATGCGTGCATGCAGAATGAATAAAACTTAGGCACAATCACTCCGAATCGTGCACCTAAGCTCTATTGCTGATATAATTGCTCTATTCAGTCTGAATAAAGCTACAACTCCTATTTAGTCTGAAGAAAACATGAATATTCAGACCGACGCAAAAGATGAGTTCACATTTAAACCTAACCGTATATATATCTATATATATATATATATAGAGGAGATATATATATATATATATATATATATGTTGTGTCAAACCTAAACCAAATAGCATGAATAAGAACGGAAAGTGGGTGCCGGAGGTTATCACCTGCATATGTGAAATTCATAATCTAAGCTCAACTCATGTGTGTGTATGTTTGTGTGTGATATACATACATATATATATATATATAGAGAGAGAGAGAGAGAGATATGGTGATGGATGGTGGTGGAAGATGGAGGAGAGATGTACGTACGAGTGTTGGAAGCGGTGATGACACTTGATACAGCGGAAGATCTTGTCAGGGAAACCGATGTCACCACACATACAACAGACTCTTTCAACATCCACCATTTCTTTTCTTTTCTTTTCTTCAAACACCACTTTGAAAGAGAGAGAGAGAGAGAAAGAAAGAAATTAAGAAGAGTAATGAGATGGGGCGGTGTGTATGTATATATATAGATATATATATTTGTGTGTATGTATATATATGTATACGTGTGTATAGAAAGCGTAGGTGTGGGGTAGTGGGATTGAACAGGTCGACCACAGGTTGCTTGCAGTCGTTTTCAGTTATGGAGAGAGAGAGAGAGAAGGGGGTCTTCAAGAATATGGCTTGTAAATGACGATTTTGTCCTTGCTGAAGCATGGAGTATTGGAATGATGTTATGTAAAGAAAGTATTGATTTAAACCATGGATACCAATCCCTTGACCAGGATAACAACATGGAAAAACCATCACCACATACATGGGGTTTTAGATATATGCCTTTTCTACATTATTTTTGTCCAATTAAAGAATTAGATACTAACACTTAAGGGGAGTTTGGAAATGCTTATTTAAAATGTGCATGCTTGTGGTATTGGTAACAAAAACTTTTTGATGTTTAGGTGAAAAAATATACATACATCGATACCAAACATGTAAGAGCGAGTTTTTGATAAGTTATAAGTTGTTCACGAAATAGTTATCTGTGTAAGCGCTTACCAAATGTCAACGCGTATCAATCCAGACACGAATATTACCATTTCATTCAAGACTTGGATGGTAGATATTATAAGACAATCAAATGACCAATTAGATGAATATCTTTGTATTTAGCCATTTATTTCCATTCTTATGTTAATATTACTGATATTCTTCTCATTAGTAGCTAATTTTCTTTTGTACCTTTTTCACATATCTTGTATATATAGGTTGATAACATGAATATCAATTATTCATTCGCATCGAAGCAAAATTCATCTCACAACAGATTTTTTATATCAGTAGTTACTCACACCATTCATCATGTTTGATGATGCTTTGGTCTCCAACACCAAAATAGAACCCAACTCCTAAAAGAATCCTATCACATTCATCAGTCTAATAGATGTCCACCATTATCATTTCTCTGCTCTTAATCTGAGACAACTATGGATCTTGGAGTGGGGCAATCATCATGGCGCTTCAAACAAAAAACAAGTAGGGTCTTGTTGATGGTTTTCTTCCAATTCCAAAAGAAAAAGGAAGAGATTCACTATTGGGTACGTGTAATGATTTATTAAGTAGTTGGATTCTTAACTCAGTCTCCCCGCACATCCATCCGATTAATGTCAAAAGGTGTGATTTTCCTTAGAATCCTTTTTACATTGGTTCTGATTTAATATAACACTTATGATTGTGTGATTCTCATATGAATTCATGTGATTACTTGATGAAGTGATCTTACATGTTATGGAACTTCTACAAGGACTTCATGATAATTTCTCGATTATTAGTAGCCAAATTCTTTTGATAGAACCTTTCCATCTGTTTAGCGGATCTATAATATGGTTCACCAAGAAGAAAAACAACAAGAAATAAATATTCGGTCATCTCTGGACCATGAACTCGGCTACTCTTCAAGCTTTTAAATCTCCACATCGACATCCTAGAAAACGGCAACTTCTTTTTTGTGACCATTGGAACAAGCATGGAGATACTATAGCAACAAACTACCATATTCATAGATATCCAGACAAGTAAAACAGAAAACCGATCCCGCATCCTATCATGGTTACTACACCACCACAACATCAAATCAGTAAAACAAAATCCTAGGACTATTGGCTAAACGGGAACCTGATGGACCATTAACACATCTAGCATGTACACAATCGTAAGTTCCACAAAGCTTTCACTAATGCACTTAGTGAGAATATAAGAAAAAGAAAGAATGCAGAATAGAGAGAGAAGGACTTGAATATAGAGATGAAGAAGATATATTTTTGAAAAGCACACTCAATGTTCATATATATCATTTAATGCATGGCAGAACCACTTTTACACGTGTTGTGTATTTTGTGGTCCTATTGTACTATTTACAATAAACTAATACTCATGCGCATAAAGCAACATAGAGTTTATAATGAACAATTGCCTTATGGGCTAAAAAGTACGGAGGGAACAGTAAATAGAACATCCATTTTGTACTTGTGTCGGTAAGGCATGTAGTCCTTTTGTGCATAAAGTAATAAGACAAATAAAGGAAATCTTCGACAACAAGATAATGATCGTTGAATCTAAAGAGAGGTTAGTGGTCGTTATATCTTTCTCTTTTCAGGTTGTCATGCATGGTTTAGTCAAGCGGCTATCACTAAATCCATCTTCAGACCACGGGCAACGTTGACTCTATCATCAGCAACTTCTTTGACATCGCTAATGGTTTTGTGAGCATGATTTCTGTTGATCTAGCTCTCCTAAGACCTGATGAAATGATAATGATCCTGTTACTTTACTTAGTAAATAGGTCTTTGCTTCTAGTTATATCTTGAGGAATTATCACTGAGATTGTTCAGTGTTATTCCATGTTATTTATGCTGTAACTTGTATTTATAATTATCAGGATCAGGATCAGGAGATGGACGAGTCTGTTCTGAAGTCTACTGATCCTGACCATCAAAGTGAAGACCTCCTGAAGACATTAAGATCATACTCAAGAACCATCAGCGAAGTCGAAGAATTAGCTGATGATAGGAACAACGTGCTCGTGATCTAAAGACGGAACTCAATGATAGCAGGCTGCTCAATTTCGTATGACATCCTGAAGACTCATCAGGATACAGTGACCCCTGATCAACATCAGTATCAGTGCATTCCTCACTGATCAGTATCCTGCTCCTGAAGGATTAGTGTAATGTCTTAATCTAATGCACAAAAGGATTATACGCCTTTACTGATACAAAAAGTACACAAGGACAGTCACTTTTCTGTTCCTTCCGTACTTATCAGACCTCAAGGCAACTATTCATATAAGCTCTCTTTTGTACACCATGCAAAAGATATTGTTTATAGTAAATAGTACAAAGGACCACTTAGAGTGTGACACGCACACAAAAGTGATTCTGCATGCATTTAATGCATTGGGTATAAATAGGACGTGAAGAGATGTTCTCCATACCTCTTCTTCACCTATCTTATTACCCAAATCCTTTCTTTCTTTATTCCTCTATTTCTTATCTTTTCTAGTCTTCTCACTCTAGTGCATAGTGAAAGAAACTTAGATTGTTTAGTTTAGACTTTAGTCTTTTCTATTTCCGCAACAATCTGTAAATTCAAAGTGTTAATACAACATAGAATTTAAAAGTGAAATTTGGTGTGATTATATTCACCCCCTTCTATAATCCTATACACTATTCTAGCTTGAAGGTCACCCCTTGGGACCAACAATTTCTTTGTCTTCAGGGAGATGCTTTAGCTGCAGGATCAATTTTAGCTATCACCGAACAGACTCAGTAAGCTCGTTGTCTCTGATTGTCATTTGATGTTTGGATACTTGATAAAATAGAATGATTATTGAACAGACTCAGTGATAGTTCCTCAAGCTGTAATTGAAGCTAAGCATGTATTCACTAAGTAAGATATAGATCATTATCATTTTATCAGGTCTTAGGAGAGCTGAATCAACAATCCCCCTAAATGATAATGATTAGATAATAAAGAAATTGCCTAGTTCTAGAAACAAAGAAAAAAACATTCGAAGTCTAGCTAAACAGAATGGAAATGGAACTCATAAAGGTACATGTCATTTTGTTCGTCAACATGTTGTTCTCAAGACCATTCAGCTTCAACCTATCTCTAAGATCGATCAGCCGACACATATCTTCACTAAGGCTCATTCTTCCTTTTCTTTATTGTAACCTTTATTACTCTTTTCTCAATAACATATGCGGTTACAATCCTTCAGCAACATCTCTCTCATCTCAAGGTTATTCGATCAATCTTACGACTCCATTCTTGGTTTCTAACAGTCTCTAGCATGTATTTACTTAGGCTTGTATGGACTATTTAATTGCTAATGTCTCCACTTTGATTTGCTTACTTATTCTTGGAAGTTGATCTTGGTGAAACTATAGTTTATAATCTCATAATCTCAACATGTAATATGTTGTAATGAAATCTCATAAATGTATTTTTTGCAAAATCTTTTAGGAATATTTACTTGATTCTTTTTTTATCCTTTAATTCTCTCTTTATCTTAAAAAACTTGTGGCATAATTATTTTACCATTAGGGTGCCATTAGTGTTAAAGCTTTTTTGTTGATGTTGTGGCAATGAGCAAAGCCATTGAAGACTGTTTAACCCTAAACTTCATTAGTATGGGTGCATTTTGAGAAATCTTTGCTAATCTTAGGGACTATTACTTGGTGCTAACCAAGATTTGATTGGGTCTGAGATCTGACCGAGGTCTGACTGGCCAGAAACAAAATGTTGCTTACCCAGGTCAGATATTTTTATTCTATGTTTGCCCCTTCTTTTCTTCCTTTTTTTTCTTTTAACATCCGGCTATAAAAAGTTAAAATAGTCTTTTTGTTTGGGTCTTACTCGAGACAGCACTTACCCGAGTTAGCACTCTTACCCGGATCAACAAGTACGCAATATTAAGAGTTAGTAAACAACCCCCTTATGCATCAGAGGAGTGTGGCTTTTAGAGTGTTGTTCAATGCAACATGCATGCAGGCATTAAAAAGAGAGAAGTGATAACACAATAATATTGTGTTTCTATGTTATAATATTGGGTTAATTACATGGGTATGTATCGAACTTGTCACGTTTTACCATTGTATGTACTTAACTTATAACCTTACCATTGTATGTATCGAACTTTTTAAAATTGCCATTGTACGTATCCAACTTTATCAAAACCTATCATTGAATGTATTCTACTTGTCACGAAAGTGTATCGAACTTGAGGTTTTGATAAAGTTGGATACATACAATGGCAATTTTAGAAAGTTCGATACATACAATGGTAAGTTTATAAGTTGAGTACATACAATGATAAAACGTGACAAGTTCGATACATACCCATGTAATTAACCCTATAATATTTGTGTAGGGCTAATGGAAGCAAAAATGGGAAAAAGCTATTTTAACTAACATTTAACATGGCTCCTTCACTCCATATCGTGTAAAGAGAACAACCTTTTATATATAAGCTGCTACTAGCGAACAATATGGATCAATGATTTTTTTGGGGCATCTTAAAGATTGATTAAGAGTTATTAAAGTCGTTTGATATATTTTTAGCTTAATTCCACCATTTTAAAAGATTTTTAAAGTAATTTTGGTTGATTTTAAAGGATTTCTATTTTTGTTGGCAATATTAAGAGCCTTTTTCGGTTTTTTTTATTAGAGAGTTTTTTTTTGGCCTTTTGGTTATCGCGATATACTGTTTTTTGTTAATGGAGTCCCATACAAAAAAACCAGTGGGAGAACATGGTACAAATTTAAAAAAAAAATGAATCTTTTTACCTTTTGAATGGAGTTCTTTCCCTCCACCTTACATACTCTATGTCTGTCACTGCCGAGGATGGAATGGTGTTAAATAGAGCACATTTTTACTTGGTTTGGTAAAAGCACAAGGTAAAATATGAAAATATTTACATTGTTTGTGCCTTTTCATACATAGTTCTAAAAATGTGTAAAAGAAACTTTGTGCAAAAGGGTGCATGACATTTTTTTCATATGATACTTTATTGTTCTATTATGCAATTTGTAAAATCATGTAACTTTAATCATGTAAATAATTTTTTCTATAAGAATAGAATATGTCAAAATGCCGACATAAAAAACTGCATCTAAAATAAAATGTGTATCAATTAGGATGTTTAGAGCAAACGGAGTGGAGGGTGGTGGTGGGTGTGGTGAAATCACCATGCCATTAAACCACTCCATCACGCCGTGGTGGTATCCACATTTTTTGAGTTGTGTGGTGGTAGCGATATGATTGAGAGGTAAGAGAGTGATAGTTTAGGTGTGGTGTGGATCTGATCACTATGGGCGTGAGTGGTAAGTGATAAGAAAAAAAAATGATGTAGAACTGATGTGTCGGTATAATGTGAGTGATCACTCCGCTTACTCTAATTGCCAAATAAATATCTAATTTGTAATTTTGTACGATTGACATTGAAATACTTTTAAGAGAAGAATCGTAATTATAAATTAATAATTACGGACTATGACAAAAATTGGATAACTATATCTGGCACTTGCGAACATCCATGGCCAGATGGTGGCCTTATTGGCACGCGTTCATGGTTGTTTGGCAATTAACGGCTCAAATTAGATTTATTAGGCATGTTTTCCATGCGAATGTGATTTGATAGTATATAAGGAGAGTCGATTGGACATGAATGAATGGATGAGAGTGAGTTATCCAGATGAAAGAATTATAAAAGGTTTTAAAGTATAATAATCATGGTTGTTAAGATCTAGATCTTCATCGTAGGATCTATGATCCCACCATCAAAAACCTTGCCGGATACCATATAGGATTCTTATATGGTAAGATTGCAAGTAAGATAGTAAGATCATAGGTAAGATCGTAAGATCCGTACAAGATCCAATGCTACCTTTATATAAAAATAATGCTATTTTTTAATTTTCATAAACCACCCTTCATATTTGATTTTTTTTAATTATAACACTTAAAGTATTGTGTTTTGACTCCCAATATTTATAACTTGAAAAACAAAACTCTCATAAACATATGCACATGCACATATCAGATTGAAAAAAACTAAAGGCTCGCCATGTATGTTACTTTGAAATTTGGATGTATGCACTATTACATTGTTTAATGTATGTTATTTTGAAATTTGAAGTTTAAATCTTTCATGAAAAATGCTATATAATTCATTAATTTGTTTAAGACAAAAAAATATAGAACATAAAAAGTTAAAAAACTATAGCACATAAAAAAAATTATAGTGACTTGTAATAGGATCTTACGATCCGATCTCACGTAAACGAAAACGATCCTAGTTAGGATCCCGATCTGAATAACTTTGATATTAGCGTTTTCTCATATTTCTCATTTTTTGTTCCACCAATTCTAGTGGAACCAAAAAAAGCAATTTTTGCCCATTTAGTTTTGTCTATACCCAATGTGATGTTACACCAATGTGTAACAAGAAGTTTCTATCATGTCCCTTTTTATTACGCTCCCAAACATGTATATTCAAACCCACACTTTTGAGCGACTGCAAACTCCCACAAAAACAATAAAAGATGAAGAGAATAAGAGAATATGCTAAAGTAATTTGATAACTGATTAACGAAAAATGTTAGCTAACAGTACCTAATCCTGTAATCATCAATGGAAAAGCAATTTTACACCACCAAGTAAAAAAAGTAGAGTTTAAATCTTTTAGAGTTATCTTTGTTTATTGTGAGTTTTTACAAATATAGTTTCTTATCCCATTGAAATAAAAAAAGATTGCTTAAATCGTATCGTTTCAAACCTATTTGTATTGTTTCAAACCTTACTTTCAAGTATATACATAGTATGTTTGGTTTATAGGGGTTGCACTAGTTTTTCTTTGAAAATAAAAAGATTTGCGTGTTCTCGTATAAATACAACAATAAACTCGTAGACGAAAGTTCGGCTGAAAACTCATCATTCATTGATAACGTGAGAACAATCGAGAGCATGACGCATGTCCCATTACGTCTAAATAATACATGATTATTCAAATGTGTTATTCATGATAAATAATACCACTTTCAGTTTGAATAATGTATTATTCAGACTGAATGTTGTATTATTCATCATGAATAATATTGTATTATTTAGACTGAATGGAACACGTGTCGCGTTCTCGACTATTCTCATATTTACAGTGAAAGACGGGTTTTGATTTAAACATGTCCCTAAATTCATATATCGTGAATTTAATCAATCAAAAATTATACACAAATGATTGCCATAAAAAGACAACCTAATCCTAGTGCCTAGGTGGAACTAGGTTTCCCCAAAGTTGTAACCAAATAAATGAGCCAAATCAAACACATGCAAATTGCGTTTGTTTCTACTATTTAAAGAGGGTGTTCTAGTTACTTGTCACAATCCAATGACATCAGTTGTTCAAAATTAATTATCTTTTCAAAATTT
Source organism: Centaurea solstitialis (assembly GCA_030169165.1). Taxonomy (NCBI): domain Eukaryota; kingdom Viridiplantae; phylum Streptophyta; class Magnoliopsida; order Asterales; family Asteraceae; genus Centaurea; species Centaurea solstitialis. Next base: position 75,565,788 of record CM058042.1, on the reverse strand, counting down.
TGTTTTAATAGTTACTACTATTATAGCCAACTGGGCCTAGCCTGGTTGGTAGAGGGGTCACCCTCTTAGAGTAGAGTAGAAGTCCTAGGTTCAAATCTGAGTAGAGACGTTTTCTAATCTAACTAAAGTGTATACTAACAACTAATTAAGCTGTCGTTCAAAAAAAAATAGTTACTACTATTATCACTTTTCAAAATCTAAATTAGATTTGCTTTTAAATCCCAAATCTATATGAATGTTTCTAGTAGTTTAATTTGGGATCGAATTTATAATGAAAAATGTTTGAATCCAAAAGCTCAAACCATATTCTTCTTTCAATGTTCCGAAGATTAAGATGTTGTTTGATTTTATGATTTCAAACACTTAATTACCTAAATTTATTTTTTCAGTCAGACATATTTCAATCAAGAGTATTTAATTTTTCTTTCCATTCAAATCCACTTATCACTTATTTTTCTCTTTAAGAAAAAGTGATAACTAATCACTTTTTCTTTCATTCGCCGTATCAATTCCAGTCCATAGTGTTGTCTTCTTAAAAATAACTTTTTGGCTTTTTGAGATAAAAGAAAGTTTTATACACTTAGCATTGTAAATTCTATAGAGTGGTATACATGATTTTGTTTGCTTTAGATTTTTTAATCAGTGTTGGAGATCAACCAAAGAACTTTTCACCATTTTTATCGTTTAGCCAATTTGATTTCGATATAGAGTACTGTTGTAATCAATGACTATTAGCAATCATAGGCAAAACCTTAGCTACATAAAAACGCTTCTTATTAGTCTTCATCCAAACGTACGTCAATGATATACAAGAAATGGTTTGTACAAGTATACAATCTGTAACAGAGGCAAACCTACACTTGGGCCATTGGGTTGCCGCATGGTGCAAATTTCTTGTAGGTCGGTTACCGATATAACCATACATTGGTCAACTAAAACCATAAAACTTTTCATTAGCAAAATCATAAATATTTATAGGAAAGGTTTCTATTAGTACACCTAGACCGACCAATAATGTTGAAATCTCATAATTTTGTTAAAAGTTTCAGTAAAATTCCCTAAAATTAACTATATGCATATATGTGATTAAATTCCCAATCACACAAGGTTGTCATTGGGGCCACAAAGTCAGGCTATGGAAAGTGCAGAAAACAATGGTACATTAAAAACTAGTGGGAAATTATTAAAGATTTAAAGGTGCAAAAAGCCTAAATCTTAAAAAGGGACCAATTTCAACCACCATAAACCACAAAAAGGTGAGCCAAAGAGGAGTGTGTTTCACTTCACCATGGGGTCACTTTCACATCTCTATATCTGGTGGAGAGTGATGGAACCAAAATTTTATATCGAAATATGTAATAACATTAAAACCTTTTTCAACAACTATACTATCGTATTTTTTTCTTCTACGAATATCCGCTTGCCTACTCACAGGCATCGCATATAAGTGGCGGCGGTAAATTTGAGATGTATAAAAAGTTCAAAACAATGTAGGATCAAACATGTAAATCATAGAAAAGCGAGACATGCTAAAAGGAGAAACACCAATATCAAGATAGACATATAAAGGATATTAGATCATATTTTTGCAAACATTAACTTAATCAAAATATCAAATATTTTTGGTTAAACTACATATATATATATATATATATATATATATATACAGAAAATCTACAAGAACCCAACTTCCGAAAAGACATATGGAGAATCTTTGAAAGAAAAAACATGGTGATCGTTATCACTTACATCTACTCTTTCCATTGGTAAGGAGCACGATCAACAATCAGGTAGTCTCCACGTATGTCTTTAGCAACTCGAATATCGTCATCCAAGTAGACCGAATCAAACCTGATCCAGGATACAAGAATCAATACATATTTGCAAGCTTACCTAAACATCCACAGTCAGTTTACAAATTGAAAATTGAAATGAATCTTTTATGTTTTTGGGATATGACTACATTAACCTGTAGAATGTATACCACAATTAGGAATTTCTTGTGTTAACTTTATGATGAATTCATCATCAATATTGGATTTGGAAACTAGTTTGTTTGACTTCAAAAAGACACATTTTTTATTGGGATGGAGAGGGACTCACTCGCGCTTTTGCACAAGCCAGAAATCTTCCCAAAAATAGTCGCTCTATCCTTTGGAGTAGAGAACAAGTCTGCATACATCTAACCCTTCTCAGACTCTATTGTCAAGTGGAATATGCTGAGTTTGCTTGTTAGGTTTGGTTAATTTGTTCGGGTAAGGAGTAAATATGTCATCATTAACCTTTTATTCTGTCCAAGAATAGGAGGCACGATCGACAACTAGGTAATCCCCTCTAATATCCTTTACGATCCGTATCTCTTCATCAAGGTACACGGACTCAAACCTACAGAAACACAGGGACTTGATTTATTTCAATCAGGACACATAAAAGCTGGCAATAACACACATTTGCAAGTTGCAACCCTCGGAAATTAAAGAAAACTTGATAAAAAATACCAAGATGTTACATTCATCATGGTGAACAACTGAACATCAGAGAGAGAGAGAGAGAGAGAGAGAGGTTCAAATGAGAAAACATATCAATTTAAGAGAACGTGAGAAGCAATCTCAGTCACTCATCGAGTCAATAGAGGCGGCTTTGACTGGTCCCCCCCTTTAATAATCTATACCCTCCCATGACTCGCGTCAATCCTCCGTGATCACGTCCACCGTAACCGAAGATGAGTGGCTGAGATTGCTCCTCACGTTCTCTTAAATTGATATGCTTCTCGCATGAACCTTCCTCTATATATACATACATACATATATAGAGTCGTATTAAAATTAGTGAGAACGATGCCTATTTAAGAGAATAAGCAAACAGTTGAATCACATGTGATTTTAAACTAATATTACATACAAAATCATATATGATTCACAGGACTTTGCCTAAAGACGCAACCAAAGTCACCCGCCTACCTTTTTTGACCGTTAATGTAAAATCACATGTGATTTGGGTATTTTCTATTCTCTATTCATCAAATAAATAGCAATTCTGTCTATCAATATGTATGGTCTTTTAACAGTTAGCATTCTCATTTGATCCTCCCTCTGTGTGTTTGTGTGTACATATTTATAGGTAGGTTCAAACGAAAACAATAACTAAATAAGAAAATTAGAAAACGGCCAAATCATGTACAAAATCACATGTGATTTTTATATTAACAAGTCAACAAAGGGGTGTGCAGGCAACCTAACCTGCAACCTCAGGTGATTCTATATGTGATTTTAGTGTAAAATTACATGTGCTTTGACTGTTTTTTTATCTAGCTACCCATCTCGTATGAACCTGACTCTCTATAGTATATATATATATATATATATATAGAGTCACGTTATTTTGAAAACTCATTAATTTGTGGAAACTTTGGAAACCATGTTTTCCACCAATCATAATCCATTTTCTTGTTTATTTTTGGTAATTTTATTTATTTTATTTTTGTGATGCTTAATTATAGGAGTTGGTAGTTATGATTTTGAATTTTGTAATTAATCTTGTCCATTGATCCTTCTAATCAATGGTTTATATGAGTTTCCAAAGTTTCCACAAATTAATGAGTTTTCAAAATAAGATGACTCTATATATATATATATAGAGAGAGGAAAGTTCAAATGTGAACTACTTTTTGGTTGTGAACGTGAGGACAACCGAGAGCGCGACACGTGGCGACTTTAAGTGTGGTCCCCCTCTTTAATTCAATGCCCTCCCATGAATCGCGCCTAGTCATCCACCGTGGATCTTATGTGGCGCCTAGTCATCCGCCGCGGATCTTACGTGGCGCCTAGTCTTCTGCCACGTGTCGCGCTCTCGGTTGTCCTCATGTTCACAACCAAAAAGTGGTTCACATTTGAACCCACCCCTATATATATATTATGCATATATATATATATATATATATATATATATATATATATACAAGGTTGGGTTCCGGGAGAAGTGCCAAATTTGGTGAGAAACGTAAGACGTGGTCATCAACCGTTGGATGAGAAATGGATGAACATTAGGATGAGATGCACCGAGATAAGATGCCATGAATCAATTCCCTTTCAAGTGATCAACGGTTTAAATGTACTTCTAACCAAAAATAGCACTTGTCACATAATCCAATGCCTATATATAAGTACATATATATGGTGTTTCTATGTGTTAGTTCAGTATCAATCGTCCGCACAACCCGAGAGGCTTTGTCAAATTGTAGAACTGTATGTTGCACTGAACTATGCCAAAAAAAAGAATACCACTATATTCCTTCCATCAACAAAGTCTGGAGGGTTAGATGTATGCAGACATGTTCTCTACTCCAAAGCATGTTGCACATAACTATTTTTCCTAATTTAAAAAAATAACTATTGTTCCTAATTCTAAATGTTGTAATTGATATAGCCAACTACCTTATCAAATCATTCACCCTATTATGTTCTCACCTGTAAGCTACTACCAACTGCAACTATCCAAAAACTAGATACATTTTGACTTTTTTTCCAAATCAAAGAGACCACTTTGCAAGTTCACAGTTGTGGATATATAAAAAAGAATTGTACAAGAAACTAGCTTCATAACAAGGTCTTCACATTGAGGATTTGGTGGTGATTAGTTGGTAAAGCCCATATCATTTTGTGTTTGGAAAGTGTTCCTTCTATCCTGTGGAAACTGCAATGTTTTATTGAACACATTTTTTAAATTAAGACCATGGTTAGCAACCATAAACTAGTTTAGGGGGTCATTGTGACTCTTAGTAGTTCCACAAAGAGGTAACCTCTAAATCACTAAGAGGTGAATCTTGTTTGTCAAAAAACAAGTTTGCCTCTTAATAGTTCTAAAACCCTTTGATGATTTTGTATCTTAGCCTCTTGGGCCTCCCTTAATCATTCAACACCCTAATTTCATTCTGAACAATTACTAAACAACCATATTTCATTTGCACTATATAATAAGAGCCTCTTAACCACTCTGACCACTTAATCATCCTATACCAAACCATTCAGCAACTGCCAAACAACTCCCTTACTTTATGAACTTAATGAAAAAGTGTGTTTGATAGATAAACCATAAACTAACTTATAAGCAATCTTTTCAAAAAGTTACATCTGGTGGCTTACTGCAGCCTTTTTCACCTCTTTCCAATTATGCCTCTCATATTTTACTATATACCTTACATTCCTTTAGTATTTACATTGTATTAGCTTACGCAGCGTTAACAAAAGGTCAGTTATTAGCCACGGCTACCTTCTGCTACTTTGCTAAACATAGCCTAAGTGTGAGTATTTGTCAAACAACTAAAATACCTTTCTGTAAAGAAATATTTTCCTCATACACCCAAATCAATTTTTATTGATAGGCAATCAGACAAGTTTAACTTCAAAAGTTTGATTGATAGGCACATTGTGTACAGGAAATTCTTGACGAATCGCAAGTAATAAGTTTGATTTTGGAAAATCTTATTGTAATCTCTTTTCTAGAACAAAAAGAGTATCTTGTAATCAATGATTAATGGTTTGTCTAAAAAGATTGCAACATAATCTATACTTGATCACTGAATACCACCTCACAATGATGTTCATCAAATGCAAATGCAACAAAAGCACAAACATTATAGTGTAGACCCTTTCAGATTTGTTTACCAAATGCATATGTACAGATCACAAGTAACCCGAAAAGGAATCATAAAACTTACCATCCTTGACCAAATGGTGGCAGCGGAAACTCCCAATCTTTCCCACGTAGAACCGCGCTTGTAAACCTACAACGAAAACACCCACACAATCATCGTTACATAAACACCAAAATCAAATTAAAAATGATCAGAAGATGTTCATAACTAGCCATTCTAGTTCTAGACAAAAAGGACCATCCTTAAGAATGCAACCTATAAAAAAAGATTGAAACTCTCCATGATGGTGCGTCTTTGACTTTTAAGGTCAACCCTTAGTTTTCATATTCAAATTTGAAATGGGGCCATCTAACCATTTGAATGGCAACACTTACAATGGCTATGAATTTTAAATCCATAACGAAAGTTGTCACAAAAGATAGAATAATTTGGAGCTTGAAATCATGGATTTAACCTCAAAAGTCAAATTGGGAACTTTGTGTATACCTAAAAACTGTTATCCCCTTCATTCCAACAAAGATACAAGGTAACTATCAGCTTTAGAAAAATCCACATGAATTCTTTTAGGTTTCAAGGAAATCCAGATGATTACAATAAAACATATTTCAAATGTTACAATTAGAATGAGTATTGGCGTTACATTTAGGTTGTGTTTGGCAAAAATAAGCTAGCTGATAAGTTAGCTTATAAGCTACTACGTCTTTCAATAAGCAACTTATAAGCTAGCTTATTGAAACACTACTTGGAGTAGCATTTTGGGAACTTTTGTAGCTTTTTCTAATTATACCCTTATTGATATTAATTATTATACCACAAGATACCCTTTTTGGTCATTTTACATAGTCGTAAGCTAGCTTTTGCCAAACATAATTTGTTCATAAGCTAGCTTATCAGCTACTAACTAGCTTATCAATCAACAGCTAGCTTATTAGCTAGTTTGCCAAACACGGGCTGGGATTGGCAAGAATAATCTTAGCTTATAAGTTAGCTTATAAGCTAGTACGTGTTTGGATGGGAGTTTTTTGCACAATTACTATGAAAAACCAACACATTAGCAAATGTGATGTTGTTTATTGAGGGTTTTCATTTGTATGGTTTCCGGGGGTACCAGTCCCGGACCCTTTGTTTTAATGTAACAAAAATTATCTCATTTGACCAGCCACGTAATCGCATTGAAGGTAAGTATCCGGGATTGGTAGTCCCGGAAACCATACAAATGAAAACCCAAAAACACAGCATTACATTTGCTAATGTTTTGATTTTTCATAGTAAAAGTGCAAAAAAACTCTTTGGATGGACCATAAGCTAGCTTGTTGAAACGCTACATGGAGTAACGTTTTGGGAGATTTTTGTAGTTTTCTCCAATTACACCCATATTAATATTAACTATTATACCCTAAGATACCCTTTTTGGTCCTTTTACATACCCATAATCTAGTTTTTGCCGAACATGATTTGTTCATAAGCTAGCTTATGAGCTACTAGCTAGCGATGTTTGGATGGACCATAAGCTAGCTTATTGAAACGCTACTTGGAGTAGCGTTTTGGGAGATTTTTGTAGTGTGTTTCCAATCATTCCCTTATTGATATTAACTATTTTTGGAAGAGGTATCCATACCACATTGGCCCCAGACTAATCCTCGGCAATTTTGGGCCGAAGCCCGACTGCTAAAGCATGCAGCCCGGGGTCGAAGCCCCCGTACCTCCAGAATGCGTCCCCCAGGGCTCGAACTCGGGTTCACCACTATGTAGTGCCCAAGCCTTACCACTAGGCTAATACTCCTTTGGTTATTGATATTAACTATTATGCCCAAAGATACCTTTTTCGATCATTTTACCCTCTCTTAAACTAGTTTTTGCAACATAACATAAGCTAGCTTATCAGTCAACAGCTAGCTTATCAGTCAACTAGCTTATAAACTAGTTTGCCAAACCCAACCATAACCTAGAATTCATCCACTTATACGAATTATGGAATGTGAGTGTATACCTAAAATCGACACGTTGGGACGAAGCGATTTCCATATCCGATCGAACAAAGAAAACTCCATCTGGAGGAAAAGTGATCACATTATTCAGACTTCGTTTCTCGACATCGATCACCTGCAAGACGTCTCCCGCTTTCGTCCCGAAAAAGCCCGCGTTCTTTATGATGAACAGCTGTTCCTTCTCGGTGGTCCAAAGCAGGCGCCAGGTGCCGGAGAGCGCTGCGTCGGTGGTGATCTGGTCGCGGTTGGTTACGGCGATGGCATCGATGGCGTCGGTGATCTGGGAGAGCTTTCGGCTGTCGGATTGGGTGGCGAGGCCTCGGTTTTGGTCGGAGATGAGATCGAGGAGGCGAGATTTGGCGGAGGAGAGGGATTGGGAGGCCAGAGAGGAGCGAGGAATTAGGGTTTTGGGGAAGATTTTTGGGGGGTTGAAAAGAGGGATGATGGCGTTGGAAATGGCGGGAAGGGGTGATGATGATGCAGCCATTGGTGGGTTGGTTGGTTGGTTGGTGGTGGAGGGGGAGGAGATGATGAGTGTATGGTGGTTGGGATTTTGGTTGTTTTGGAGGTCAATTTTGTAAATTAGTTTGGCCAAATCTTTATATAATTAAAAAAAAAGATGTTTAAGAATTAATTGAAATGAAGCTAACAGAGTATCTAATATAAGTCTTTTGTTAATACTTTTAAAATAAACTAATTACTGGATATAATATTATTAAACATAAAGTAACATGTAAATTAAGCAAATCATATTTGTAATATTAGTTTTTCTGGTATGAATTTTTTTTTTAAAATTATCTCGTATATTACATGGATCAAATCTAGTTATATATAAATTATTACATTTTTATTTTTATATTTTATGAAATCTGACATTTCAAATTTTTTATTTTATTTTCGTGACTAGTTTTTTTTAAGGTTTAAGGGTGTTTAGGATTGTTTATCTAAATTTTTTATTTATTTATTACCATTTAGTAAATAGATAAGTTGCTTTAAGAGTTTGGGTACAAGGACTTGTGATCCTTTTTAAATAACACAAATAAGGAAGTTTTAAGAAGTTAAAATAGTTTGGTTTTTTTAAAACGTAAATAAGTAAAAATATGGATAAATAAGTTGTTTTAAATAGGCAAACCCAAACACCCCTTATTCTATTAGTTACACATTGAATATGGGATGGTGATTGATATCTGAAATGATAAAGGTATGTATGGTAAGAAAGTAACTTATAGATTGAAAATGATAAATTTATGTCTATTGCATATTTATCAACAAGGAAGAGTAAAAATATACTTACCATCCAAAATGATAAAGGAATGAACTTTATCCAACAACAATGCAAACAATTTGGAAAGAACACCAAGGATACACGGATTAACGAATAAAGAGAACACCAAGGCCGTTCTTAAGAAAAGGTGGGCCGGACGGTCGTCCAGGTCCCAACGGCAAAAGGGGGATATATAGGGCTTAAAAAGGATTTAGCATCATATTAAAAGTACAAATATGTATTAATTAATTATGTTGGACAATAGAATTTGTAAAAAGTTAAATTGGTCTTTCATTTATAGTATTCGTTTGTTGTTTCCCTAAGTTTTAGGGGGCGTTTGGTTCGCAGAATGATTTCTTAAGAAACGAAATATGTCAAAGGAATTGGAATCTGGAAGGAATTGGAATGGAATGTTATCAGATTTGACCAAGTGTTTGATTGACAGGAATGAAATGTAATATGTCAAAGGAATTGGAATCTGTCTGTTTAGTTTGCTAAGGAATTGGAATGAAATGCTGAAAAATGACAAAAATACCCTTTCATGTTGAACGACATTGGTGGTCGGTGGCGGTGGCCAGAGGCGGCGGCGGTGTTGGCGGTGGTGGTGACCGAAGGCGATGGTGGTGGCTGGAGGCGGTGGTGGTTAGTGATGGCCAAAAATCGGTCCGGGCCGGTTATAACCGGTTAGGGATCGGCTCGGTTAAAAACAGTAGTTGGCCGTAACCGATTAAGGTCCGGTTACGGTTAAGGGGTCACGAGATCTTAACTGTTTAAGTTTAACAGTTAACTAGTTAACCTCGACCGGTTATAACCGGTTACATAACCGGTTAAGGATCAGTTAACGCTATTTTTTTATTTTTTTTTTATTTTTAAACTTTATAAATTATTTAAACATTGTAAATTTAAAATAGAGGAGAGTTAAGAGAGTAAAACTTGCAAGAAATAAATAAGAGTCGAAACTTAAGAAAACGAAATCACAAGTTATAGCGAGATTTTTGCGTTTTTCGTAAGTTGGTAACTTGGTATTCAACCCAAACACCACACAACTTATTTATAGGGTGTATGGGGGTAAAAAGGCCAAACAAATGTTCAAAAATGAAGCCAAGTCGCTCCTAACGGCTATAATAGCATATATAAAACGGCTATTTTTTAATTAAATCGGTTCCGGTTATAACCGGTTTCGGTTCGGTTACATAACCGGTTCCGGCCCGGTTATAACCGGTTATGGGAAAAATGTCAAAAACCTTAACTGATCAGATTAACCGGTCTGTTAACCGGTTATGAATCGATTCGATTATAACCGGATGACAACCGGTTCGGTTATCAGTTAACCGACCGGGCCGGTTATAACCGGTTGGGTTTGGCCATCTCTAGTGGTGGTGGTAGTTGAGGGCATTTTTGTCATTTGGAAATTTTGAAGGGAATGGAATTGAATTCCATCACTTCTTGGAAGGAATGGTGAAATCCATTGATGAAGGAAATCATGGAATTGAATTCCATTCCATTGGCAACCAAATAACATGATGGAATTCGGTCAACGAAATTGACCATTCCAATTCCCTCACATTCCGCAGAATTTTGAAGAACCAAACGCCCCCTTATTATCTCGTACTAATATATAAAGACTTTTTTTGCTTAGAAACCTTGATATATACTCTATTACACTTCTTCCACATACTCTTTTACATATTCCATCTGCATGAATTTTAATTTTGTGTTAACATATAGTAGATTTATTTTAACTAAGATGACTTAAGTTATATCTATATTTAGAATTTCAAAACTACTTCGCTTTTTCATACATTATTGACTTCTTATTACCTAATATTGTGTGAATGGACATTAAATACTCTCTTATCTCTAAAACAAGAATGCGATCTCAAACTGTAACCAACATGAACTCTTGATTCTAAGATCGATGGTTGTTAAAAAGTTTGTTTTAACTCAAAAAGTTTCAAATAATAATGAAAAACATTATATTAAAGGTTTTAAGTAAGATTGATGGTTGTTAATTGATCTTGTGCTAGGAATATCAGAAAAATGATAATCTGTTACTCAATCTGGTGCTTCCACCACAAGATCCATCTTTGACAACTTTTTACCTAGGTTAGAAGATATGTTCGATCTTGTTGTCGATAAGTCGTTGAACTAGATAATCCTTAGATGAAGTGAGTGTCATAAGAACATCATAGAGTGGAGAATCTTTCCTTGTAATTGTCTTGATAAGGTGTAACTCTGTTATTTTTCCGCTAACCTTTTGTAGCTTTTAATGGATTGCCGTTTAATAAAGGGATACGGGGAAAACGGTTTCATATGAATTATTAGTATTTCTTAAATTCAATGTTATATTTGATATAAACAATATATTGAAATAATTACATAGTTATTGGGGACCCACTTTTACATCTCGTCCAAGGCCCATAAAATGTCAGGAACGAGTCTAGAGAAGATCAATAGTTTAATCCTTGTCCATGTTGCTTTCCACCAGTTTCAGTGATGATAACCAAATCGGTCACATAAAACTTCAATCAATAACTTAACTTCGATCAATACAAGGGCATACAACTAACATTAACATCCTTAAAAAACGTAACCTTTTTCACATTATGACGGAACCATGGAATCGGGATGATATGCCCTCATTAAGTCATGCCTTGCTCAAAATACCAAACTTTATCGCTAGTTGGTTACATAATGGATCGATCCGAACCAACCAAACCAAAGACGAAAGAAGCCCAATCCATTCATAAATATGTGAAGTAAACCAACACATTTGGGTTGGAAACTTGGAATCGGGATGAGCCCAAATGAAATCAAATAGTCTAAGTTCTAACTTCTAACTCTAACATCTTTTTATTCTTCAAACTCATTTTTATAAAATTAACGTTAAGTGAACAGTTTTTAACTAAACCTCACAAAATCTTATAATAACATAACCAAAAATATTAAACAACGTTTTTACCACGATATACGATGTTCTAAAACAAAAGGAGAAGTATTTTTTTTCCAATTTTTGGCTAACGAAAAAGAAAAATAAAAGGACTAGTAAATCAATATATTTTATTTGAAAAGCATATGCATTTGATTTGTTTCATATTCACTCTTGTGAGAGGAAAAGTATCGACAAATTAATTCTGAACTTAATATTTAATATTTGATATTTGTCTTTATTTTTATTTTTATTGGTCAAAATGAAAGTAGAGAATTGATTAGACTTAGACTATGTTTGGCAAACTAGCTGATAAGCTAGTTTATAAACAAATTATGTTTGACAAGAACTAGCTTATAAGTATGTAAAATGACCAAAAAAAATATATCTTTGAATTTAATAATTAATATTAATAAGGGTATAAATGAAAAAAGCTTTAAGCTAGCTTATTTTTGCCAAACACGCTCTTAATTAAATGATAGAAGGTGGTCTATATGGAAAGATAAATCTAAATGAATCATGTTTCTTTCTATGTTTGAAAAGGGATGGAGGATTTTATATGTGATTGGTTTTTTTTTTTTTTGGAAAGGACAGAGTCCAGGCAATTTTATAAAAGAAAAAGCAGAAAAGGCAAATAGCCAAGTACAAGCCAAGGAAACAGATAATAAAAGTCAGCCATCAGCCCAAACCAGGCAACCCACAACCAAAACAAACAAAGAGAAACAGACTCAAACAAACTACTAAACGAAATAGAACTCCACGAACGCCAAGCGGTCCACCAGCAAAGCCACTCCCAAGCAAGAAACCAAATCGGTTTACGTTTCCACATGAGTATGGACACTCGTACTCTTCTTTTGCTTCCAAGCCACACGGTCAAAAACAGATTGAAGTATGCGATCAACTAGCATAGGAATCGGGTTCCTTGCATCCGTAAACAAACGATGGTTCCGCTCACACCAGATGACATAAACCGAAGCAGCAAGCGTCAGTTGATGTACAAGGGTAGTAGGAGCCGTAGCACCATTAGAAATGGCATCCATAATAGCACTCCAAGAGCAAGGGAAGTTAGTCCAATTCACCTTATTAAGAACTTGTAACCACACCTGGCGGGAAACTGTGCATTCAAAGAAAAGGTGATCATGAGAATCCTGCACTAGCCCACAAAGACTGCATAACAAATCAGGCGGTTCATGCTTCCATTGCACCATTCGGTCTTGTGTAGGCAACCGATGTAAGCAAGCAACCCAAAGGCAAAAAGAATGCTTCGGAATATGTCCCTTAAACCAAACTGAGCTCGCCCAATTAACCAAGTCAAAATGCCCTGTCAACGAGTTATAAACATTATGCACCGAAAAATTGCCACGTCCGAGAGAATCCCACGAATGATAATCCTCCATATTATCAGTAATCAGAGGTAATCCTACAGTAGCGAGCATCGGATACCGATTGGTCCAAACATCCGGCCACCCATCATGAAACGTATCCAAAAGATGTCTGACAGTGGTAGTGAGATCAAAAGACAAACCATGAATGAATCTAGCAGAAACGACACTAGATAACGGCCCACAAGATAACCATGTGTCCTCCCAAGCATTGGTTAAAAGACCATTACCCACTCGAACCGCAACAAACTGTCTTATTTCTGGCCGGATTGCCATCATTTTAACCAAAACCCAAGACCACCGATTGTTACATCGGATGGACCAGAAATTTTGATTGCGAAACGAAAAATGCCGAATCCAATTCACCCAAAGACAGTTACGGTTTGTGATGATGCTCCAAAGATTCTTGGCAAGTAACGCTCTATTCCAAACCGAAAGCCTTCGAAAACCCAAACCTCCACAAGTTTTTGGACGACAAACAAGAGACCAAGCTACCTTGCACCGGCCTCTCGAAGGATCACCTTGCGTCCACAGAAAGTCTCTACATAACCTTTCAAGTTCATGTATTACTCCGGAAGGGAATACAAAAATCGCCATCCAATATAAATGTAGAGACTGTAAGACAGAGGTTATAAGCTGCTTCCGACCTCCAAAAGAAAGGAATTTCGATTTCCAATTCTGAAGTCTCCCTTGAACTCTAGCAATAATAACTCCATAATCCGCTGCCTTTAAAGAAATTGGCGAAAGAGGAACACCCAAATAACGGATAGGAAACGTACCAGTTCTGAAAGGTAAGCATTGAAGAATAGCTGCTTTCTCATCAGGTGCCACATTGCCAAAGAAAATATCACTCTTTTGAAGATTAGGTGATAAACCGGACCGCAAAGCAAAAATTGACAAGGCCTTTTTCAATACCTCCACCGAAGCTACGTCACCCCGTGTAAACACAAATAGATCATCAGCAAAACAGAGATGAGTTATCTGGAAAGCCTCGCAAGCATGATGAAACCCGAAATCCGCAACCTCAGCAATACACTGCTTAAGAATCATAGAGAACCCCTCCATAACCAAGGTAAAAAGATAAGGTGAAAGAGGGTCTCCTTGTCTAATACCCCGCTTCCCTTTAAAGAAACCCTCGCTTCACCATTCACCACAACCGAGAACGAGGGCGTAGACACTAGCTCCTTAATCCATTTAATCAAAACTGGATGGAAATCAAAGCCATGAAGCATGCCAAAGAGGTAATCCCAACTCACCATATCATAAGCTTTCCGAAGATCAATATTGAAAGCACATCTAGGCGGACCTCGTCCCAAATGATAACCCGCTACCAATTCATGCGCCATCAAGATATTGTCAACAATCTTCCTACCCGGAATGAAGGCTGACTGCGATTTACTTACAATGCCATCCAAATAAGGTTTCATACGCTCCACAATAATCTTCGAGATGCATTTATACAGGACCGAACAGCAAGCAATCGGCCTAAATTCAGAAACCGAGTTGGCATTAGGAGTTTTTGGTAACAAACACAATAAGGTGTGATTAAGCTCCTTTGCAAGATGACCCCGATAAAAGAAATTATGGACAGCCACCATAACGTCTTTGCCAACAATATCCCAAGCAGATTTGAAAAATCTAGAGGAAAATCCATCCGGACCAGGAGCTTTATCATTCCCAATATGAAATATAGCATCTCGAATCTCATCATCCAGAATTGGCCGAATCATGTGGAGTGAATCAGCCAATGAGAGCCGAGATTCAAATAACGCATCAGGCATATCAGGAACAACATCAGCATCAGATGTTCCAATAATGGAGATAAAGTGATCTATGAAAGCAGTAGCAACATCATCATCATACGCAAACGAACCATCCGCTCTACAAACAGAGTGTACATAATGAGAATGCCTCTTTTCCTCCACCACTTTATGAAAATATCGAGTATTCGCATCCCCTTCCGTGAGCCATTTCACTTTAGCTTTTTGTCTCGCCGCACTCAAATCTGCCCAACAAGCTAGTTGAAAGGCTGATCGTAACCGGGCAACATCACTACCCAAAGCTGCATTCCCAGGGTCTAGATCAGCAATTAATTGGGCAACATCCAATTCCTCCTTTAGCTTGGACGCCCTGGAAGACAAGTTCCCATAAGATGACCGCAAATTCCGAAGTTGTACTTTCAGCAGTTTTAACTTAGAAGTGACTCTAAACATAAAAGTGCCCTGAATATCAACATCCCAACAAGACTTGACCATTTGACGGAACTGGGGATCATGAACCAGAAAGTTATCAAATTTGAAAGAAAACTTCCTTTTCCTAATTCCACCTTTAAATCCGAGAATGCCCGGAGAGTGATCCGAAAGACCCCTTGGTAAAAACCGAGCCGCAGCATCACCAAACAAGTTAGTGAACTCTAGATTAGCTAGAATTCTATCTAATTTTCGCTTCAAACCAGCCTCCTGTCTCGGTTTTTGGCACCAAGTATGTTGTATTCCAGTGAAACGAACATCAAACACATCTATATCCTCCAAACAAGAATTAAAATCTACCATATCTCCATTTCGACGCGAGCATCCTCCTAAAGCATCATGCGGAAAAAGAAGACAGTTAAAATCACCAAGCAGAGCCCAAGGTTTTGCACCCAAAATCGCCCTAAATATCCGTAGACCTGACCAAAGGCTTTGTTCATCTGCCCACGATTCGCACCATAAACAAATGAAACAAAAAAACCTTGATTTAACCCACGAACACGGATTTCACAATGAATAAATTGGGCATGCATTTCCAATACCATGACATCAATACAACTTATAAAAGATAAGAAATGCCTAAAGTTTTATACATCCGAGATCTAATATCAATGTGTATTGTAACTGTAGTAAAGAATGCTGATACGACTTATTAGTAGCATAAAGACTTGGCTATGTAAATGAAAATGTATGAACTTGTCATAAAAAGATGTTATTGGGCCTATATGATGATCCTATTGTATTATATCAAAACTAGCCACGAATGTGACATATAGTCTCTTTTGAGTGACGTTATTTTTCTGAAAAAGAGCATATACTTAATTTGACGTATTTTGATGGTTGTGGTCCTATAAGAACTAGGACACCTGACAAATCTCTAAATTTTGTTAACTTCATCAGTGATTATGGATAGATTTAAGTATAGGAGAGAGGGTGTATGTGCACCTATTCTATAGTACGTAATTAATGAAAAATAATAGATGTCTTAAAGTTCAATTTGTTTTAAATTGATATGTATTCCTCTGATTAAAAAGAGAGTTTTATTTTATTGGTTGTTTTGCATATAATAATTAGAGGTTGAATTTTTTAGTTTTTTTTAGTTTTAGTTTTTTTTTTTTTTTTTTTTTTTTTTTTTTGTAATTAGGCATAAAAGATGTAATAGAATAAGGAAACCTCTCATTGTTATTGCAAAAAAAAAAAAAACATTTGTTTGTCAATTTTAAATTGAACCTATATAATTTTATTATTAAGTATTTTATTATACTAATTATTTTGTTCAGCCGTTTGAAAATTTTGTAAATCCACCTCTATCAATGATCATGTAAACAAGGTGTGAGTTTACACCTTAAAGTTAGAAGATCAAGTATCTTCTAGTGGTTTTTATCCGGTGAAAAAGACTAGAAAGAAGCTCTAGTGTATCTAGACAAAAAATGGTAGTGATCATTTGATGTATATAGGTCAAGCCTAAGAGTGTTCCAATGTGATTTGAAAAGTGGTTTTCTAAAGTTTGTGAACCCAATTGTACAAAATTTATGTCTAGTGTATCTAGACAAAAAATGGTTTGTAACTTTCTAATGACTTGGACAAAATTATTCATCCAAAAGTGGTTTTTGTCTAGTGTATCTAGACAAAAAATGGTAGTGATCATTTGATCTAAGTCCTTACCAAATTAAAATTTTTGGGTCTTTGTTGTTGAGCCGATTTAGTGATTTATGATTCCGGGTTTGCAAGAATAATAAAAGAATGATTATATTCGAATGAATTTCATACATTTTATTGTCATTTTAAAACATTTTTTAATTTTATAAGATTATTAATATAACATATGATATAAGCTTTTATATTTCGTTTAAATTATTAACTTGTATTTTATGATTACTTTTCAAATTACATATTTGGTCCTCGTGTATGCTTGTCTTTTGGTTTTTATCCCTCAACTTAATAAAGAACACCGTTGATTCAAAAATCGTGTTTTTAAGCCCAAATAAGTCCTTCCATTAACTTCGTTGTTTTAGTATATTTATCCATCTTCTACTCCCTATGAACATTCACCACCACCACCACCACCAAGATGCATACCTAAATACCAAGTCAAATTCAAACCCATAACCTAAATCATATTCATACCAAAAATCTTTGCAAATATAAGCATGATAAATATCACGACACATAATTAAGATGAACAACGAATAAAATGTAGAACCCATTTTAATATATACATGAACAAGAACATAACAAAACTTGAGTCAATTCTAGATTTGTACAAAATCAGAATCATACAAATTATCTAAACTGATTCTAATCCAAATAAAAGCAATAATCAAAAACCTAATCTAAATAGAAGTAAAATAATATATGAATTTTGGTGTGCTTTGTAAAATACCACCGTTAGGTTCTGACTTTTGGTCTACTATGTAGCATATGATCACTAGATTATGAACTCTTGCATCTCATCAACCCTTCATCTTGGATATATTTGTTTGACCTAATCAACCCATCAGTTTTAGTTACCTCTATGGAAACTCCAAAAACAACCACCATATCGTTCATGTTTACTTCTTTTTAACCATGGTCTAGAATTTGGGAATTTCGTCTAATTCAAAGAACATCATCACCGAATTGAAGATCCAACTTTTCATGTGAATTGTTCACATTCGATCATTATCTTCAATCCTGTGATTTGCATCATTCGTCGACGATCTTCATAGACCCTTCTGACTTTTAGACTTGAATCTGCCTACGAAACAATGACATCAACTTGAAGATCTACATGTTTGGATGGAATGTATAGGATCTATGTGAATTGACTTCCACACTTGAATATGCCAGAAACAAACCATCACAATTCGTTTTGGTTAAAGATCTCCATAGCATCTTCGACTTCCACAATTGAATCTGATAGGATTATCGAGGGTTCTAGATGAGGATTCAACAAGGAGGATGGGGCGGTTCTTGAGTTTCAAGACAGTTCCAATCAAAAGAAAATAGTAAAAAACATAGAAATATCAATTTAATTATACATGCTAAAAGAAAATATTAAATGGGTAAAAATACAAAAACGCCATCGTATGAGAGACACATGACAAGGTTAACAAAGATACTTTTAAAGGTTTTAGTGGAAGGGTATTTGGGCTTTGAAACACGATTTTCAGTGCAAGAGTATACTTTATGATTATGAGGGGATGGAAACCAAAAATTAAACATGTATAAACAAGGGACCAAATATGTAACTCACTCTTTATATATATGTTCTTTCATGTATGTCCATATAATATACATATATATATATATATATAGGGGAAGGATCAAACGAGAAGCATATCAATTTAAGAAAAAGCGAGAAGCAATCTCAGCCACTCATCTCAAGCCAATCATATATTAGAATGACTTTTGTGTACAAAATCATATATGATTAACAAAGGAAAAGTTCAGGTACAAAAAACATGTACAAAATCATATATGATTCATATAGTAAATCACATATGATTTGTGTTGTTAATCATAAATGATTAACAACTGCGCGGGTAAATATGATTCATATAGTAAATCACATATGATTTGTGTAGTTAATCATATATGATTAACACCTCCGCGGGTAACATGCGGGTAATTACCCGCGGGTTTACCCGCCCTTTCTCCCCCGAAATTTTTTTGATCAAAATTGAAATTGAATGGCTGAGATTGCTCCTCACCTTTTCTTAAAAAGTTATATTTCTCATATGAACCTCCCTCTATATATATATATATACATACACACATGTTGGTCTCA
The DNA here is from genome assembly GCA_030169165.1 of Centaurea solstitialis. NCBI lineage: Eukaryota > Viridiplantae > Streptophyta > Magnoliopsida > Asterales > Asteraceae > Centaurea > Centaurea solstitialis. Next base: position 75,546,554 of record CM058042.1, on the reverse strand, counting down.
ACCATAACAGTATATAATAATAACATCTGATAAAACACTTAGAAAGTCATATTATTGGTTACGTTATTTTAGAAGGTACATATTTGATCATACCAACTTGTCGGATGTTACCTTTATTGACTTCATCAGATTCTAAAGTTGGATTTGGTTTGTAGAAATGGAATTGATTGAATTGGATTTTATGTAGAGATTTGGATTTGGAGGGATTTGGATTTAGGAGGATTTGTAACTTTTTTTGCATGTTTGGTTTGTAGGATTTGAATTCCATTATTTACTAAAGTTTAGGTCCCACTTTCAAAGATTTACTAAACCACAAGGACTTAAATTAGAGTTTACTCTATAAAAAGTCATTAAAAATAATTAATTGTCTCCTATTTAATTGATTATTAGAAAATAAATATTTTAAACATTAAAACGTGATTACATACAAATCCTATGAAAACCCTTGAAATTCTAGTCACTCCCATGGGATTTTGAAATTCTATGTTTCAAGGATTTCAATGAAATCCTAGGATTTCAAATCGGAACAATCTTGAAAATCAAACACGGGATTGGAATGGTTTTGAAACGGTTTTGAAATCCAAATCCCCACAAATCCATTCATTTCTACAAACCAAATGAGCCCTAAATGTCTTAGATATGTCATCGGTTTTACCTTTGATAGTTGGTCATTATAAATAAGCTCTCACAATACTCATATTAGATAAAGAGTTATAGTCTTACCAACTATTAGTCCCTCCGATACTATACCTTCATAATATTTTATAATTGGCAAATATGATGTATAGATTATGTTTTCGACATAGAAATAGGTAGGATTTTTCTTATAGAAGTCTTATAATTGTGTATATTGATCCAAGAGCAAAATGTCTTCAACAAAACGGAAGACTATTTTAAGTGGGTCAAGAGCATCAATAAAGTAGATTGGTTTATCATCTAGCCGAAAGAAAATCAATACAAGATAAACTTAACTGCTGTCTAAAAATACTGCTACTAGCAAGGTTAAACTTGAAGTACAAACTTGGCCAACAAGTTTGGTTTACCAACTATTCAACCTCCTTCTTAGTATGAAAACATGTGTTGTTTGTCAACCTAAACAAGTACAAAATTCTCACCTTATTGGTACCTTGTTTGATTTACTATTCCCTCCACATACTAAAGGATAAAGTGAAACAAAATGGTGTTTACGTCAAAGCTCAAAGGTTGAAATGAAAAGTACTAGGATATATGGATCACCACTTACAAGAAGACATACATTAAAGTTGGATAGATAACATTTAATAAATGTTACTCTTGTCATTCAATGCAAATCACCATTTTTGAAAGACCATCCTTAGAGTGTTTCTGAAGTAAATTTAATTTTATCCTCTAAAGAACCTACTTAGTACTTCGTATCTGAAAGAGAAAACTTTTCCTTCATCTCTTTCAATTTAGCAAATTTGTCACAGTCAAATTGCATAGGATCATAGGTCTTACTTTCCTAGCTTCCACAACAAATATGTAATTCTTGTTTTTATACAAAATATAGAAGAATAATTAAAAAGTATAAATATGTTGTATTTGTATTCAACCCTCTTTTACAAATACTTATGTGTAAGTCCTCACTTCATAGGAACTACAATACACAATTCAAATTCATTACTAATGATGAATTGTGACAAGTATTGTGTATTTTAAAGTTAGAGTTAACAGTTAGGTATGTTTATTTTAAATGTATTCAAAATTTTCTGTTTTTTAGGTGTATAAATTATATTCATATTAGTTTAAGTTTAATTGATTGGATGATCATGTATTTAACTTACTATTTAAATCCATGTGTATTTTTTAATTTTATTAGAAGGTTTATTTGGGCTTTGTCTAGACTACAATCTTGACAATTTTTATTGAGAGCTAAGACATGCTTCCTGGGATTAATATTCAGTGGCCATTTTTACCGAGAGCTAAGACATGTTCCCCTAAGATTAATACTTAGTGGCCATCAATTGCGCACGCATGGATTTGAACCCGGGTGGAAGCTACCATCCCTTAGAAACTTACCACTACGCCACACCTTGGTGGTTAAATCCATGTGTATTAGTTTTTATTACACATGTAAATTTTATATTTGTTTATGAAGTTGGTACAATAATATTTGGTTTCTTAAAATCTATGCTTTCTTATTATTCCTCTATATTTTAGAACGAATAACATTTGTTTAAATTACTTTTGTTATACTTGTGACTTCTTGTATAACGTCCTCTACTTATAAGGTATCATGATCAATCTTGTATATTGGTTTGAACTTGGCTCATGGAAGATTTGAGGCTAAGGAGCTCAAATAACTCATAAACATCTACTAATACTACGTGCAATAAGCGATAAGACAATTGAATTTATTTGAGACTAAGGAGCATGAATACTCAAATTATGTCTAATAAGCGATACGACAATTTCATTTAGATTAACCTAAAAACTATCAGAACATACGGACTCAAAAATCTCAATAAGAAATTGAATTGAGTTCTTCTAAACTCAAAGTTAACTCAATCAAATTCATCTCAAGTTTAAACATGAATTACTTAATAAAGTCCCCAAAGCAACCCAAGGTTTATATAAAACCACACATAGTTTAATTGCAAAAGCAATACTTATTGGTAGCTCAGCTCGTTAGCTCTTAGTTTATTACACATTCGTGATTACGTTGTGTCCCCCTAGGATCACTAGAGGTTTTGTCAGTTGTTAATTTTAGGGTCTCATAAAATAAATGAGACACGTCAAAAACAAATTTTTTTTGGATTGGTTCATCGGCTTTGCCTAGACTAAATCTTTGGCAATTTTGAAATCAAGAAACGGCCAGCTGACTTCAAAATTATATGGCATTCATTTGTATGTGTCTAAGCTTTGATTTTCATACATTTTAGCAAATACAAATTGACAAGTTTTCAGAAAATAGATTGTATTATTTACGGTTTAATATTGTCGACACATGTTTTTTTTTATGTTTCAATTTAGTTTGTTTATTTACTTATTGCAATCATCACATTACATTCACTATATTAATTTTGGTACATAAGTTTTCTTAATTAAATCTGCTCTATTCTTGAATATGATATTAAGGTTGTGAAAAACTCATTCTCTGTAACACCCCGTCCCGCGTGGCTAAAGACGGAAGATGCCACAAATACATTTAAATCATAGACAAGTTAAACTACTGATTATAGCAGAGCAACTATTATGGTTCATCCAAAATATATATACACAACCACAAATGGAGATAACGGTTACAAAAATATGGTCTCACAATACACGTGTGTGCATATATAGTAGGCACCAAAAGATTAACAAAAGTGAGTCCTAGTAACTTTCGTCATTCTTGTTATCTCCGTTGCTCTCGTCCCATATCCTTGCTAAATTACGTACCTGCCGAGAACAAAGAAATCTAGACTGAGCTTGATGCTCAGTGAACGGATAATATAATGACAATGTAAACAATAAATATGCTATACAAGTTCAAAGGGAAAACGTAAGAAATAAGCAGTATTCAAAGTTAAGAACATCTCAAAGAAAAGTTGATGTCAATCGAACTCCTCGAAGGCATATCAAAGTCCGAAGACTAAACCGCATCATCATGATACGTTGTTCCCAAAGGATGATCAGTCCGTTTGGGCTTGGGTGAGGAAAGAGGTGTGGGCACAGCACATCAATCCTCTCTGTGGATTTAACCACGGCCATAATTTCTTTTCCGATAACGGTTCCTAGGATCGATCCATACGCCCTCTATTCGACCGGTACTCATTCTAGTCCGCTTTTAAGGACTTCATATAAAATGAGGACGACATGATTGTTTTAGCCACCATGGAAGTATCTCAATACCGGTGCCTCGATATTGAGTCTATAAAAAAATGGTTCACAATGGATACCATCCAACAAGTCATAATCCATGTTTCAATCAGAACAAAATCATAATTCGAAAGCGGACGAATGCGCAACTACATGTAACAAGCATGAAAGCAATTCGGAATCTATATGTTTGGAATTCATAATCGTTTATCCGGATTAGGAAGCCATATGCAACTGGCTATCCCCGTGTCAAATAGAGTAAGATATCCGTACATGAGTAGACGGTAATGAATAACACGATCAAAGACCCGAAGAATTGATATGGTTCACACCCGTTCACCTTTGGAAAGGATTTGACGAGAGGATTCCGAATATGCAACCGTTACATTCAATCTCTTAGTAACTTAGAGAGAATTTTTAGAGAGAAGGTCTTAGAATGAGAGATGGAGAAGTCGGTTGATGAAAGGGACGATGATGTCGTTTATTGAAGAAGAAATATGGATTCTTTTATACATAAGACTAATTGAAGTTTCTCACTTTGACAATTCTAGCCCCCTAAGTCTAGTTCTTATAACTCTATACCCTAGTAGTCAAATACTTAACATTAAAAGTTAAGTTTAACGAGAGACGGCTATTATATTCTCTGCCAATAACATCGAAAAATAAAGTAGACAAACCAGGGACGGACCTGAAGGGTGTCCACAGTGGCACGTGCCACCGTATCGTTCCTCCGTCACAGTGTAAAGGTCATGAAAGTATCACCGTATTAATTTGTTGTGTGCCACCATATGTATTTTGAAACTGCAGTAAAGATATAAACTCTCCTTAGTTGAGTTGGTTAGTTCTTTGTTTTTCAAAAGCGAGGTCATGGGTTCAAATCTTGGTAGCTGAATTTTTTTAGCTTTTAGTTTTTAATATCATATTTGTTATGTTTTTAAAAAATTGTAATACAAAATTTGAACATGAGACTTTTTATTTAAAAATCGAGAAAACCAATATTGATTTAATAAAAAATATCTCTACAAATGTTCCTTATAGTTAAATGGTGCCACCGTTAAAAAAAAGTCTCTAGGTCCGTCCCTAGGACAAATTGAAATCCTATAGGAAGTGGGTACGTTCGGTGGTTTACTGTAATAAAATTAGGTTTATAAAACGTGAACAATGTTTAAGTGTTTTAATAGGCCATATAAATGACTTAACTTTTTATAATTAAACAATACACCTCATATTTAAAATGGTTGTAAGTTATAGGACACTTTTATACATCTTAACAAAGTTTAGAATATTTTTGAAATAAAATGTGATATTAGTCATTTTATATATGACACTTGAACACATTTTATACATTACAACACTTCTAAATGCCTAAAAACATTTTATAAAGTTATTAATTATAACACTTCTAGATATGATTTTTTTTAAATCTTTTATGCTTTTATTATTTCATTCTTATAAAGTAGTCTATTAACTAGATACTTAGGTTATTTTGGCATCACATAAACCTAATACTATTATAATGATTTCTTTCTTAATTTAAGATTTTCCATTTAGTTCTTGGTCTGATTCAAAGTCGTAAATAAACGAGTTTTTCTATTTTTCGAACCTAAAAAACCACATTCTTATGTATTAGGTTCATTATTCGACTTTGGACTAAATGGAGTCTAAACAATGCATTGCTAACGGTTTGTTTGATTGGTTTTCCATTAAGTTATATACATATAAACTTGTCTGCGTTAAGTAATCGGTTTTTGTTTGGAACCGTTCTTTATGCTAGAATGAATGTGTTATTTCATTTTGAGTGGTAAGTGTGGTAGGAAAAAATGTTTTTTTTGTAAATGTAAATTTCTCTTATAAACTTACTAAATAAACTAGTTACTATATCATTAAGCCACTATCAAACAATCATGTATCCTTTATTGTATAACTTTTAGGCTATGTTTACTAGCTGATAATATAACTTATGACTGAAGAATGACAAAAAAAACATGTTTAAAAAATGGTAGCATAAAAAATAACATGGGTATATTTGTAATATAAAATTGATAAGTCTCATAAATCATCAAAAAACTATTGAGAATAATTTTTCAAAAACCTATCTTATAAGCTAGCTTATGGTCCATCCAAACATATACTTGACTTATAAGATGACTCATAAGTTATCTTATGAATTACCTTATTTTTACCAAACAATAATTTAGTCTTAATAAATTTATTAACTATTAACAAAAATGAATTAGTTGGATTAAATATTATTAGTTTTACAGAACACATGAAACTAAAGTAAAAAATAGTATTTATTGGGATTAATGATATTTAATTATAATTAATCAGAAAAGCTGTAATTAGTGAGTGAGCACATGATGGTGCACGTGACTTGTTTGTTTGTGCATCGGGATCATCATCCCCTATCTTTCACTCATCACGTGATTCAATAGTGTCGGTCACGTGATTTCTTTTTTTTTTTTCTTTATCTTAAAAGGACGTGACATCCTATGTTTGTTTATCGAGCTTCAACGTTTTTAAGGAAGATATAAAATGTATGATTCTATCAAATTCAACGTACAAAGAAATAGGCAAATAGAGTATTTCAAGAGTTATTTGTATAGTTTTACTCAAAATAAAGGATTAAAAGCTAATTATTTCAAGAAAGATTAAACTAAATTTTAAAAGATATTTTATTCTTATAATATTAATCATTTATAATAAAATATCTAATACATATATGTAGGTATCTTAATTTTTTTTAAATGTTCAAACAAAAGTTTGTTGGAAAGCAAACAAAGAAATGAAAATAAATAATGACATATTCTCTCTACTCAAGTGATAGTACGAAAACAATGGGTAATTAGAGTTCAAGTGCATAGCACAAATGATGATATTGAACGGTTTTACTATTATACATGAAATAAACCATAAATATGAACGGTATCGGTTTTTCAACATATACTTTACATAGCAATACTAATTGTGTATCCATATTCGTAATTATGTAAGCATGTAAACTCTATTTAATGATTATTGATTAATATTCAAAACTAACATTTCCTCCTCAATCATGTATATTCGAATGTTGTATCTAGGCATTGTTCACCATTCAATGCTCGCTTTTTACTTGGACTTCACACTTCTACACCAACTAGCAGTATTATGACATCTTTTTCATCCGTCATCCATTGACTTAATTCAACATAATCATGGTTCTTAGTTTCAAATATGAATTATGACTTATTTTTCTTACAATCTTGTCTTTGATAATCTTGTCCCAAACTATTAGTTCAAGAACAATGGATTAAACACATTCATCAGCGAAATATGACCAGTACCACACATGTCATTACCACTTCCAGTATCAACTCTTCTTGATTTAATTCACCACGACCACAGTCAACCATGGGTGGAGGATCTCATAACAACAAGGACAATGTAAAGGCATCCAATGTTCACCACAACAACATTTAGGTACAGTTTTTGTCATTGGTAATAATGTTATACCCTCTACATCATGTGTTACTAACATGTCCATTGTAGGCAATTCTTTAGTTGAGGGGTGGTTGGTGTTAATCCACCTTCTATATTATACCGAGGATATATAATGATTGTACTATTTTGGACAAGTCACATGTTTCTATTAAGGAGAATCACACATGGAGGACTTTCATGTAAGCTTTTATTAAAGAAAATGTTTATCCTATACAACCAGCCCTCGCTCTCCTCTCCATTTCTGTAATGGCTGTAGTTTAGCATCGTTGTCTTGGTCACTATGGTAAAAAGAAAAAACTATAGAAACTCTTTAGAAAAATAAGGCATGGTCAGTGCACGGAGTTTTTCTCACAATTGTATTTTGTGTCAGTTCGAGAAATCCCAACGTTTACCTTTTCTAGACGTAATTCATACTTTTGATAGACCTTTACAACAGTGCATTAGGATGTTTTTCAATCACTTGTTTGATCAAATCTTGGTTTTTAATATTATGCTTGTTCCATTTATGATTATTCTCGATATACATGGATGTATTCAATAAAACAAAAAATGGAAGTATCTTTTCACTTTCTTAATTTTTCAAAAGTTAGTGAAAGCATGTTTGAAAACTCACGGTTTCTTACTCATTTTCTAGTTCTTTTCAAAAACAGTGTCTTGACATATGACGACAAAATAAGGAAGTGAAACATAAACATCATTGCCTAATTAAGATTACATGTACCATGACTATTGAAGCTAAGCTTCCGGCTCAGTTTTAGGTTGATTAGTATATACAACTCCCTTCATGGTCAACTAGTTGCCTACACCCATATTTGACAGTGTGATTTCTTCTGTGTTTAAAGGAAAACTTCACACTACTTGTTTCTACACGTTTTTGGGTGTGAGTATTTTCCAAACTTTCCCACTAAGTAGTCGAACAAACCGCACCAAGGTTTGTCTGATGTGTTTTCTTTGGTTATACCTTAGGCTACAAAGGATACTAGTTCTTAAACCTTGGGTTGGTCGCATGTATCTTAGCCAAAATTTCCAATTTCATAAGTCTACATTTTCATGTTGGCTTGTGGCACCAACTAGACTTTATGAGTAACATTGATCCTTCGTTCTGCCACACCATAGATGAAGACTAATGCACTCGGCCCTAATACACCTGCTTCCTTTTCTTAGGAAGTCCATTTGCCGATCATTTAAAGTCCTCACATTCATTCATATCATCTCCTTGTGGAAAACGATCTTTGCACACCTAGTGGATCCTCATTAGTCATGATGCTATTGAGGATATAGTCACCACTCTTTTCTAGTTATTCCTTAATGACTACCACACCACCAATGTAGGCATTATCCAATGCTTCTACATTAGGAATACCAATTCAGATCACATAGCGATAATCTCCGATTTGAATCCTACTTCAATGGACATCGATTCACTTTCCACTCAATCACCTATATTGGTTGATGCAACATATGCCCTCTCTATTACACTAGCATTCACCAATATTTGTTGCCCTATCAACCATTTGATCCCAAAACTCCATTATAAGGCGACAACTCATAATATAATTACTCGAGAAAAGGATGGGATCACAAAAATTCAACATTTTTTCAATTTAAACATGTTGACTTTAGAGTCCAACCCAACTTGTTTTTCTCAAGCGACCAAGCATCTTAAATGGCATGAGGTCGTGGCAACTGAATCCATGCACTTATTGAAAATAAAACATGGATTTGTGTACCATCTGATGCTTACCAAAAACCCGTTCAGATCATAATGAATTATTAAGAAAATTAACGTATAAAATTGATAGGTCTATTGAGCGATGTACCGCTTGTTTGGTATCACAAGGTTTAATAGACAATGTGGTGTTCATTTTTCAGAAACATTTAGCCTTATTGTTTGTTTAACAATGGGCCATTTAGTTCTATGTATCTTTTGGTTCAATGATTCAATAATTAAATAATTAGATGTAAAGTATGTCTTTCTTCATAGCAAACTTATTTACGAGGTGTAAATGAAGCAACATGTAAGCTTTATTCATCCCATCTTTTTTTAATAGATTTACATATCTTAAAGAATGATGTGTAACAATCTCCCTATGCTTGATTTCATAGGTTCTGTTGTTTAATTACTCTTATTACAGGTTTTCCATATGTCGAACTGGCAACTTTATATTTGTTTTTTCATTGGACAAATTTGTGATATATTTTTTGTTGTATATTTGATGATATCATTGACACTGGCAACTCCCCTTCCTTAATCTCAAAATTATAAAACATCCTGGCTACTCAAATTGCAATGAAAGACTTGAGGGATTTGCCTTATTTTTTAAAAGCTTCAATCCACACTATCAAACCAATGTACGCCCCCATCTATTAATCTCATCCTCTCTCTCTCTCTCTCTCTCTCTCTCTCTCTCTCTCTCTCTCTCTCACTGTGTGTGTATGTGTGTCTCATACTAATGAAGAGTTAGCAGATTTCACCAAGTATCACAATATGATAGCTGCTTTATATCGCTTGACTACGACTCTACCTAATATTGGTTACATGTGCATTTAGTATCCCAATTTATGCATGCTCCTCTCACGTCACATCTTGTCATTGCCAATCAAATATTCAAGTGCTTGTATGGAATAATAAATCATGGCTTGTGGTTGATACTGACAAAGAGTTTTTAAGTATTTATTGCCTACTCGAGTTTCAATTGGATTGGGGAGTACTGATAGCTCTTAATATACTATGAGGTATGTTATTTTTCTAGGTGATAATTTCATATCAGACCTATAGTATCTAAATCTTCTCACAAAAGAATCAATGTTATGCAGTTGCTTATACTGTCCAGGATACACTTTGGATACGTTTTATATTCTATTTGAGTTCGATACTATTATCCAACAACGAGTTCACCTTTACTGTGGCAATGTGTCAGCATCTTACATAACAAGTGAATCAATTACAACGTACATGAGCGTAACAAACACATATTCTTTGATTATCACTTTGTCCGTGAACGTGTTGCTCATGGTGATTTAATTGTTCAATATGTTCTTACTTGGTTCCAACTCATTGACATATGTACCAAAAAACTTGTCGAATCAACATTTTGAGTTTTTCCATGGTTATCTTGCCGAAGTTAAGGTAGTATAGCACCGTATCCATAAAGGTAATTATGTTAATTTGTAAACCCTAATGCTCAAAAAACCACAAGGATCCCTATCGGGTTGAACGATCATCTCATATTCACAAATACAACTTCACGACCATTCATTTTACATCAACATTAGTAGAAATAAAAATGTTTTCTTCAAGTGAACGTTAACACATTAAGGATCAATTCAATAGTAATGATGGTTGTTAAAGAATTGTGAAGTACATATAGAGCATAGCTTATATCTTAAAAAGACGGTGGGTGACAAATAGATTCGTAGGAAACCCGTATGAATTATAAAAAAGGCTATTGGCTTTAGCAAAAACTTTTAATTTTCAACCATGACCTTTATTTTGCATCATTAATATTAGCAACAAAAAAAATCTAACTTTATAGTTGCCATTACTTGAGTTGGAAATTGGACATCAATATCCTTAAGAGCTTATATTAGTTGAATTGAAACCTCATCATTGAACGTATAACAATTAACTACTTTTAGTTTCTAATTAATACACCTAAAATGGATCGACAAGCATGTGCTATATCACTTAAACCAACCATTGAAGTTAGTTGCCAAACATGGTCTTCGAAAATACTATACTAGTTGGAAGAAAGAAAAAACATATGCAAAGAAGTTGGTCCATGTACTCTACACTTGAGAAAGAATACGTATCAAACAGAAGTAGAAAAGACCTATTGAGAAAGATTTTGATGATGACGACATCAAAATTGCTTCCCACAAAAGTTTGCGTAGGCTTTGAAATATTATGTAAAAGACATGACACATTAATGCAAGAATCGAGTTAACCCTTTGTGACAACAAGCTAGTGACCATGTGAAATGGTAGGACGAACCTTTTTTAGACTACCAAAAAGGTTAGTGATTTTACACGGGTAAAATAGAGAGATGCATGTAGCTTATGTTATGTTGCTAGCTACATATGTTGGTTTTCTAACAAGTTGTGTAATTAAGTGTTAACTAAGATTACGTCCTAGTTTTAATGTTGTGTAACTATAAATGTTCACAAAAATGTGTATTATATCATATATTTTATTTACATAATAGTATGTCATAAGATTTTAATGATAATATTCATAGTACCTATAAAATGATTACTATTCTTTTAATTTTTTGTATTTCTCTAACATGAAAATTTATTAAATATATTGACATATGGAAATTTGGAAATCCGGAAATATTATTATTTAGTTTATGTGGAGAATAACGTTAAGAAACTTCAAAATGGTTGTATTTAATATATTGGCAAATTATGATTATGTGAGAAGTTAATTTAATGGTAAGGAAGTGGATTTAAACCCTTGGCCTCTTTAATCTCAGCCCCCTTCCCCATGAATTGTGTTTGAGAAAAAGAATTAATCTCGTGCATCTCGATGCATTTCATCCTAATTTGCACCAATTCCTCATCTAACGATTGATAACCATTTCTCTCGCTTCTTATGAAAAAATCAACTTCGATCACCAAATCCAACCTTAAACTAAAATAACATTTTCAATGGACTGCCTACTTTAACCCTTTAACTATTATTAAAAGTAGCCAAATATGAAGAAATCTAACTCTAATGAACTCCCTACATTGGTTTCCTACTAATATTCTACATCATTTAGTTATATTTTTATGTATCATTTGTTATTTTGTTTTCATCAAAATATGTATATGTTATGATGTGAGTATGATTGGAGTAACATATATTATTTTACTCGCCATCTTCGTTGACCTGTTTCCTATGTGTGAGATCCTACATCAAGCCATGGACACTACTCCTCTGTTAATGGGATTTTCCTAGACTACCTCTTTGGCAAGTTGCGAACGCATAAGACTAAACGTGACCACATAATGCTAACGTCTGGACTTGAACCTGACGATATCGACACAAGAAATAGGTATTTTAACAACAAATTTTTCCATCACTAAAACTCCATTTATCATCATAAACAGATGACATGTTGTCGTCATAGCTTATGGCCGAAGCATATAATCATTAAAGCCACATCGTTAAGGTTATTTTTCTTATAACGTATTTCACCACATCCCTAAATCTCTTACCAATACACAATCATCCTTGGGATTCATGATCCTAGGATTTATATACAAAGAATGGGTTCTAGTACTCTTTTTATTCTTTTACTCACCACACCAACTTCTATGCATTTAATCCCAAGGTAATATAAATGTAATGAATAAGATTGTTGGATTTAAATGTAAAGGGGGGTGTGGGTGAAAATACCAAAATAAGATTCCATAAATATGTTGTACCATTTTCATGCAAATTGCTACTTAATGTAACAATCAATTTAATAAAAATATTTAACTGTCATTTAAATTAAATAATCATAAAACGTAAACATTATTTTTAAATCAAAATAATAAATTTATAACATTTACTTTAGAAAAAGATATGAAAAAAAGGAAAGAAAATGGTGATCACATTGCATGGTCACTCTACCCACGTTCCCTTGCTCCCCCTCCTACAACCCTTCATCCCAAAGCTACGTACTATATCAACCCCTCTTTTCCCATTCCCCCTCTCTCACTCCTCCTCCTCCTCTACCTCCTCCTCCGCCGTCGCCCACCGCCGCTGGACCGCCACCGCTACTCACACATGGATATTTACGGAATGTCCTCATCCGGACAGGATTTCTCCGGCGTTGACGAGCTTCTCGACTTCTCCAACGACCACGCCGACCTATTCACCGCCACCGACATGCTTCACAATGGTACCGCTGCCGCCTCCACCGCTACCGCCTGCCATTTCCAATACGGAGGAGTTAACACGGACGACGGCAATATCTATAATAACGACATTGCTACCAACTACCACCACCACGCCACGGACTTCACTGACGACTTATGCGTCCCTGTAAGGAATCCGAAATCTGAAATCTGAAATCATTCGCCTAATTAATTAATTTCACCTACTTTTCGCACTTTTTTAGAGGGGGTTCGGAATTGCTTTTTGTGGTCCAAAAGTGCTTATTGACTTATTGTAGTGGAAAAATGATTTTTTTTAAAAGTGTTTGGATTAATTTTTCTGGTGGTAAAAACCAATAAGTCAATAAGCTGGTTTTTAGAGGATGTCCGGCTTAGCTTATTAGTGTTTTGAGAATCTTTTGTGTCGTTTGTCAACAAAAACCACTTTTGCTCTTCAAAAAGCCACTCACCTATACTTTTTAAAACCTGCATTTATAACCTCTTCAAAAAAGTGTTTTTCAGTATCCAAACACTAATATCGAACACGATTGATTACAGATCTGTAACTAACAATGTTCGATTTTTAGGTATTTTTTTCAAAAATTCGTAACTGATTTCCGTTGTGCATGTTTCGATTTGTTTATAGAGTGATGACGTGGCAGAGCTGGAGTGGCTATCGAACTTCGTTCACGATTCGTTCAGCAATTTTCCGGCGAACAATCTCGCCGGAACCATAAACTACCGGCCGGAAAACACATCGTTCCATAGCCGATCTAGAAGCAAGAGAAACAGAGCACCTACCAGCTGGACATCCACCACTCCGCCGTCGTTACCTCCCACCGCTTCTTCGATCTCCGATAAACCGACGACGTACTCGTCGCCGACGTCGTCGTCGTCCGAGACGACGACGACGTCGGAGGCCGCCGGACTAGTCCGGCGGTGCACTCACTGCGCGTCTGAGAAGACGCCGCAGTGGAGGACCGGACCGCTCGGTCCGAAGACGCTATGTAACGCGTGTGGCGTGAGGTACAAGTCAGGGAGGCTGGTGCCGGAGTATCGGCCGGCAGCGAGTCCGACGTTCGTGCTGACTCAGCACTCGAACTCTCACCGGAAAGTGATGGAGCTCCGGCGACAGAAGGAGATGGTCCACGGTGGGCAACAACAACAGTCACCGTCGTCGGAGTACCAGCTCTACGGCCACCACCACCACCGCCATAGCCACAGTAACTATGAGGTTTGCTAACGGAGGTTAATTTTCATTAATTGTTGTTTTAATTAATGTTTCACATTCTGATCTTTGGTGAAGAAGGATGAGAAATTGAAATTTGAGTTTTTGGTAATGTGATGATGATTATGGATTTTTGTTGATTTTTCCGAATAATTAATAAATGAGTAAATTACGAATTTGGTTTACGTGGTTTGGTGGTTTTATGGATTTCGTCCTTACATCATTCACAGTGATAACGCCTTTTGTCAACAGTATCAGTCGTCACATCAGCGTCACATCAGATTTTCAGTATTTTACCAAACCTTACCAATCTTTATCAATTCTTCCACACGCATACCAATCTAAATAATTAATAAATAAAGAAAAAAAAAGAAGAGAGAGAAAGAGGAGAGAGATAGAGAGAAAGGAGAGAGAGGGCGGGGTGGGGTAGTCTAACAAGTCGGCATGGTGGTACTGATTTTGGTGTGTGCTGATTGACCAAGGCGGTGTAGCCGATGGTGCCGATCGGCAAAACACCTTGCTGATTGGTGTTAACAGGCCGGCCGCAGATGGTCTTATGTTTTATTAATTAGGTCATCAGTTATAGAACCCAAATTTACCAATTGTCACATCAGCTCTCTATTTATGCAATACATGTGTTATATACCTTACTCAATATTATCCACACTTTCAATTTTATTTAATTAAGTGAGACAAATTAAAAAAAGAGATATAGAGAAAGAAGAGAGAGAAAAGGGGTGAGGGGGTGGGTGGGGTGCCTTACCCAACGAATTGTCGCGGTGGTGTTCTCGGCCGTATAGTACCTAATGGTACCCAAGCCTACCCGAGTGGCTTGGGTTGTGTATACCAGATGCTATTATGAATTTGGTACCAACGGTATGCATTTTGAGTTGGATTTGGTGTCTATGATATGTGATTTTTGTTGTTGGTCTTTGTAATATGGATTTTCTATTGGATTTGGTCTTTATTGTATGCACAAATTTATTGAATAGCTGTTAGGCTGAATAACCAAATCTAAAATCCATAACGAGTGAAGCCTAGAGATAAAATCGGTAAAATCCACTAAACCACAAGGACTAAATCGGTAATTTACATTTAATAAATTAATGAGAAAATAGAATTTGGAATTTGTTTGGGGTTACTTAAATGTTCAACTACCAGAGTCATGACTTTCCACGTGATAAGCTGGGAGAACATGCATCCCTTCCCGTATTTATAAAGTTACAAGAAATTCATCATTAATTCTTTTAATGAATATAATAAAAAGTAGAAATCACTCCAATTCTATCCAATGTGTTATGGATGCTTTGAATAAAATTATAAAAGTACAATCACGAAAAATAACAAAAAATATTCCTCAAATTTGTACTCTAGAATGGGTCGATTTGCACTATATTGTATATTTTTATGAATTAAGAAGATAAAATTTGAAAATAGTTAAATAAAGAAGGTTAAATCTCAACAAAAAATGAAACTAATTATATTTTAGAGAACCTCCTTTCAAAAAATTGAGAACTCGTTAATGGTTTGTTTTCAACTTTCAATCATTTCTCTCCTAGAATCGTCAAACGCTCACTATCTTTACAAGTGTCATAGCCGCTTAAGGAAAAATAAATCAAAGATGGGGTTCCACAAGTGGAGAAGTTGCAGAGTATCGTCACACATCTAGGTATTAAGCCGAAAGGTCTTTGATTTTATTTTTGGAGCTTTTTTTTCTTCAAAAATTACGTTTAAGATACTTGTAAAGGTATTAACTTTTTGGTGACGTAGAAGAAAAAAAGGCTAAAAGTGAAAAGAAACGATAAAGATGATTATATTATGGATTTCCGGCCCTTTTGTTAACATGGGATAAAATGTGAAGGATAAAAAAAGGTGATCACATGGTTCTTCAAAATTAAGGAGTTTTGAGAGTTGTTATCAAAATAAGATGTTCCAAAAGTTAGTTACACAGTAAAAAAATTTATAAATATGTACGTGGTAGTTAAAACTTAATGTAAAGTTAAAACCATTTTGTTACAATTAGACCAAATAAAAGAAGTTGTCAATAAGTCTTGAAAATTTTATGCAAATGCATAACACAAATTCAATAATAAGGATACAATACATAATTTAGTTGAATATATAATTAGGATCCTATGGTTAAGTTTAGCAAACTATTAAGCTCATAATTAGTTGATGATCGGTAAAAACTAACTCGTGATAGTTGATGGAATTCTTTTGCAAACATTAACTTGTAAGCATTTAAATGACCAAAAAAGGATCTTGAAGAAATAAATAATTGACTAAATTTTTTAATGCTTGTATATAGGGATGTAAACGAACCGAAGACTAAACGAACCATTTGGCAGGAAGTTCGTTTATATTCGTTTATTAATAAATTAACGAACATAAACACATTTTTTTGTTCATTTAGTTAAATGAACGAATATGAACAATGGTCTCTTACGTTCATTTACGTTCGTAAATGTTCATTTATGCTCCTTTACGTTCGTTAATGTTCTTTTGTTTACGTTCGTAAATGTTCGTTTATGTTTGTTTATATAAAGATATATTTATATAATATGACAATAATATGTAAAAGCAAGATCTAAGTTATTTATTAGAATTCCTTTTTTATACCTCTTAAGCTAACCTGGTCTTTCATTTTGTTATCTTATTTTTTACGAATGAAATGATGAGCACAATGGCTGTTTTTTGTTTATTTCGGTTCGCTAGTTTATGTTCATTTGTTTACGTCCGTTTTTGTTCATTTATGTTCATTCGTTTACGTTCATTTATCCTCATTTATGTTCGTTCGTTTATGTTTGTTCATTTGCATTCATTTATCCTCCTTTATCTTCGTTCATTTGCATTCAATTATCTTCGTTCGTTTGTGTTCATCTATGTTCAATTATGTTCGTTCATTTATGTTCCTTCATTTACCTCTTAATGAACGGACATGAACACACACAAAAAATTGTTCGTTTACCATTCGTGTGTGTTAGTAACGATTATCATAAGACTAAAACATAACAGAATGATCGTCAATAAATAAATTTAAACTAACAGCGGGTCTGTTTATGACTTTCGAGAGTGCTTTGAGTGTATTGCTTGTTTTTTTGATCTATCAGATATGTTTTGCTTATATAGTCTTAGGGCCTGTTTGGTTGGATTTTCATTAAGTCTTGTATGGATAAAGGTGTTTGTCTAGATAAATTTGTCTGTCTGAATTGAGATAACTTGTTGTTTGTTTGTTGTGCTGAATAAGATGTCCGATTATTAGAAGTGACTACTTTACCCCTTATTATATATTAAACACTAATCAACACACATGTAAATGGTTAATATGATAAAACTTATCAATCTCAATAATTTTTAAAATAAAAAATAAATTTATCAAACATAATTATAATTCGATGGAAATCAATCCATTTATATCCGTTGGTCATTAATGAAGAACCCTACATTAAAAGCATTTAGAAATTTTACGTTCGATCGACAGTTAGTAACGACGAGCGTAGGTTGTAAGTATCTGACAACTGACTCTATGTCATGAAAAGTAAGCGCCCTTGTTTGTTCCTGGGGGAGAGCGACACAGGCATACGCCCAAGGCCCAAAAGTATTCTAGGGACCAAATTTTTCTCCAATATATAGTAGTAAATTAATTTTTAATAAGACACAAAAAATTGTAGCATGTAATTAGAGGCAAAAAGAACTTAGAAGATAATAAGGGCCCAAAACATATTAACTAATTACATCACAGAAGAAAAAAAATTAAAACATATTTGGTCATTCGTTTTTTGGATAAGGCTCATTGATATCGCCAAAATTGTATATGTTTTTAGAAAATGATATCATCGTTTTTACCCCCATTTTGGATCCATTTCATTGCATTAAAGTGCGTAAATTCTATTATTCTTCATTTTGTAGGTTTGGAATTCACTTGGAACGAAAAGTACAAAAAACTGCCAAAAACATGAAAAGTCGAAAAACACCCAAACAGAAGGTTTCTCGCAATCGCGAGATTGCCCACACTTGGTTTTGACTTTTACTTATTTATGGATTTCAAGTTGTGAAGGGGAGTTTGGCGTCGCGAGTATGACTTGGTGCGCAAGACTTGCAGATTCAAGAGATCAATACGAAATTCGCTAATTTTTGGAACTTATCATGACTTTGCGTCGAAGCCTAATGGTCTCAATCACGAAATTTCCGCGGAGTAGCCTTTTAAATACTAACTTCCAGCCTAGGGTTTCATAAGTGGCAATTAGCATTATTTTTCTGGAGAGAAAGCAACAAGAGCTGTATTGGAGGAGAATTGCATGAACCGACAATTAAAGAAGGTGATTCGAAGCAGTGAAACTTCGTCGGTCAATACCCGAAGTTGGATTGTTGATGCCTACTCTTCAATAGTTGCACATTGTGGCTAATGTGTTTATTTTATCTTGTGAACATGGATTTCAATATGTTTAGTAGTTAAATCTTTTAAAGTACTCATTATGGTTTGATGAACTTGGATGATGGTTTGATTTTTATTTTATGATTGATTTATGGTTTTTGAATGTTTGTCATGTTTAACTCTTGTTTGTAATTTTAACTTTTGCTACTTGAAACTATTGATTGGTCATATCTAGTGGTGGTAGATAGATTATTCCTAGTTAATCTATCTCCTCTGCCTTTCACTTTGGTGACCTGGCAGGCAATCTACCTAAGTTTAGGAGATTGGGAAGTAAGGTCCAATAATCTGGTTATGAACAGGGTAGAAACCAGTCTCTAAGGATAGTATGCCCTTAGACCGAAGAACTAGAAAGTTTTCGGTTAATAGTTGCATGATAATCTGGGTTGTTTTAATTCTAAAAGGTTATGAGGATAGTATGCCCTTAACTGTTTTGCTTTTAAGATTGCGGGAGACTATTTTATCATTGTGTTAATTATATAAATCAAACTATATGAAAAGAGATTCATAAATCTATAATGAGTATCGTGTTCTCTTATAAATTAATTCTCTTTGTTTAATTGTTTGATTTCATTTTAGTTAATTGTTTTTAGTAATTATTAGTTGTTAAGTCCCAAAACCCCCCAAAAAGCCATTTAATTATATTAATTAGTATAAGCTTCAGAGTTAAGATAGATGGCTTCACTGTTTGCCAGTGATAAGAACGATACCTAGTACTTACCTATATTGTACTATTCTCGATCATGTCACACTTGCCTGTTTGTGTAGTAGTCTAGTTAAGGTAGATAAAAGGTTTTAATTTGAAGGGTAATTTTATATATATATATATATATAGATATAGATATAGATATATTACATCACATCAAGTTTTTGACGACATTGCCGAAGAATGGTGGCTTATCCATTTTAATTTTTCAGTTTTTCTGGTTAATCGATTCTTACAAGGGAATTTATTCCTAAGTAAGATTTTGCTTTTATTTATCTGTTTTAAAATCAGTTTACTGTTTACAGTTTTCTATTGTTTTTGCAA
Source organism: Centaurea solstitialis (assembly GCA_030169165.1). Taxonomy (NCBI): domain Eukaryota; kingdom Viridiplantae; phylum Streptophyta; class Magnoliopsida; order Asterales; family Asteraceae; genus Centaurea; species Centaurea solstitialis. Next base: position 75,526,715 of record CM058042.1, on the reverse strand, counting down.
ATCTTTCAGGAATTCTTCACCAAAGCTTATGAAGCCGTTCGATGAGTCGGAAAGAGAGCTCTACAAAAGAATCAAGGAAGCAAGAGTTAAAGTTGCAAGCTTGGAACCAGGGAATCTGTTCGAGTAGATGGCTGACGATCAACCAATGTGAAATGCATGGCGAGTTACGCCTGCAATTGCACCACAACCAATTCAGAAACCAGGATTTATCAGAGAGAACATGAAGATCAAGGGCCAGTTTCTAAGTATGGTTTGCGAGTTGACATTTGATGGCAAGACGAATAGCAATCTGAATCAGCATGTGGAAGGTTTTCTGCACATTTTTTATTTGTTCAATATAGATGTTGCTATTGATGATGCAATCAGGCTAAGACTTTTTTCGTTCACCTTTATCATTCGTTTCATTCCACCTGCAAAGGCTGATAAGATAAAAGCTGACATCATGGCATTCCATCAATCTGATGAAGAGACACTCATCGAAGCATGGGAGAGATGCAAGATGCTGATGAATACATGTCCCAATCATGGGCACCGAAAAGGCGAACAAGTCCAAAGCTTTTACGATTTGAGCTATCCATCCAGATCTACACTAGATTAATTGAGTGGCGGAGTTGTCATGTATAAGACTCTGGCACAAGGTTATCAGATGCTTGAAGATATGTTGATTCACAACATAGAATGAACGCCGGATCGGAGAGTAGTTCCAAAGAAATTTGTCGGGAATGTTTCATCAGGATATGACCCAAGCGAGGAAGTGGCATCACTGAAAAGCAATAAGGTAAGTTTAGGAAAAAAATGGATGAACTAATTAAAAATATTCATGGCATGCAGGTTAGCTGTGAAGAATGCAAAGGACCCCATCTGACAAAAGATTGCCTAGAAAAGCCGATGATGACACCTATGGATGTTAGTTTCATGAACCATGGAGGATACCAAGGAGAACTGAAATAACAACCGAACCTTCAACCAAAGACAGAACTCTCCAGGTTATTATCAACATAATAAACCAAATCCACCAAGGTCAGACAACGAGTCCAAACCTAAGTCATCACTTGAAGAATGGTTGGAGAAGTTCATGGCATCCCAACACGAGATCAATGAAGAGGTAAGTCAATCTCTTCGAAATTAGCAAAGTATGATCCAGAGTTTGGTAAGGCATGTAGGATCAAACCTTGAGTGAAAGACAAAAAGGTGAACTCCCACCACAGACACACAGTCCAATCCAAAGGGAGAATCATCTAAGCTACACATGAATGCTATGATGGTCAACAAGAAAGAGTTGATGATTCCTAACAACACTAGTGAAATCCGCTTTGATATCTTTGATGATGAGGAAGAGATGACAAGGAAGATGTAAGACTTGATCATAGAAGCCTTGAAGAATCATCCGCAATTGTAGTGAGTGTCAACTGGTGGAGGTCGAGTGAAAGCAAGAGGACTATGCAGAGTTGGTGATCCCACATAAAGGTAAGAAAGAGAAAAAGTCCAAGAGGAAGAAGAAGGCCGAACAGATCGAGTGGATTCTAGTCCAACCTAAGAAAGAAGATCCGGGGAGTTTTAATATTCCTTGTTTTATTCTTAAGTTTACTATAAAGCCTAGCGGATCTAGGGGCATCTCTGAATCTAATGCCTTTATCATTCTTTAAGATGGTATCACCAAAATGAATGTCTAGCCCAGCGGTGGTAGGTAACATCCTTGCGCTTGCCTTGAAATATAGGTTGGCGCGGGTTCGAGCCCCGCTCGGTACAAAAAAAGGCCAAAGGCCTTATAGACCTCTTCTGCGGTATCCAGCTCTTGACCGGCCTTCGGGTCGGTTCAGGGGCGAGTCTATGGGTTGGCCTTCGGTTCGGCTCACGGGCGCGGGGATTAGTCGGTGCCCGTATGGATCCGGATACCCCCGGAACGTGTGTGTGAGTTAAAATGTCGTTCAAAAAAAAATTCTTTAAGATGGTATCAACAAAGTTAAAACAATTAAAGGTGTCAATGTCAACTTATCACACTAGTGGAAATTGCTGAGGACAATAGGGAATTTCATCTTCCATACGGACATCAACATAGGGGACCTACCAGATGACGTTGAGGTACCAGTTATTTTAGGCCGACCATTCTTGGATACAGTCGGAGCCATCGTCGATATGAGATATAAGACGATCAACTTAGGAATTGGAGACAATAGAGTTACATTTTCTTTAAATGGATCTCATATTCGACCAGTCTTCGAATCGTTCTTCCGGGGGGATAGAAAGCAAGGAAAAGGGAAAGGAGAATCGTCCAGCCTCTCCAAAAGCTTAATAGGACTAGGAGTCAAGCTCTAGACTCGCACAAAAATGAAGCGCTTTTCGGAAGGCAACCTATGTTTTCAGTTTTTCTTTAATTTGAGTTACTTGCTTATGTGTTTTTTATTTCGTTTTGGTTTTTGTTGCTTAGGTAACCCATTAAGGATAAAAAAGTGGGACAAACAAAAAGTTTCAGATTTCAGAGATGAAAAATTTCGACCATTGGACAGTGGGTTTTTTGCGATCCCGAAGTACATACTTCACGACGCAAAAAACCTCTTCGCGGTGTCAGTTATGTTTTTTCTCATTTTTCGCGTTGGGAGGTAAGTATTTGCGATGCGAAATCATCGATCAAGGATTTTAGGAAGTCGGCAGAAGGTATTTTCTCGACGCAAAAACTACCCTTCGCGCCGCGAAGTGGTCGACCGAGGGTTTTATAACCCTAAATTGGCCTTCACTTTTTCAATTTCTCACTTCCATCTCCCTTGCGCCGCGAAATTCCCTTTCATAGCACCTCTAATTACACTATCCTAGTATCCTTTGATCAATTTCTCATCAATCCATCATCTTATCCATGGCACCTAAGGTATGTACGCCTATTGATGATTTTCCAAAATTTAAGCAATTGTAATCTTTTCATTGTAATTTCTTGTAATTGCCTTATGGCATTTCATTTTTATAGTGTAATTTTTGTTTTCCAAGAGGTTGAAACTCTTTCACCTCTTTTGTCCATATCACTTTGCTCATAATGTTTATCTTTTATTTTTCAATATTTAGGGGAAGATTGTTAGCTTCATTTGTACAATCAGAAAGTATTGAAAAATAGGCTAGGTGTTAAGAACATCAAGGGAAATCAGCATAAGCCTGTTGTTAGAGGTCTTCAGAAGGCCATTCGATAGAAGCCTTCAGAAGTGCAATCAAGTCATTAGATTGCAGAGCCTCTGAGATCGCCCACATAGCCTCTGCAATACAAGACCTTTGTGACAACCCTTCACTCATTTCTACAAGGATAAATCTCGCATGTGCAGATCACATGAGGTGGTTGTAACTAACTTCCCAAAGGGCATATCTCAAAGATGTGATGATGCCAGGTGTTACATCCTCATTGGCTTAAGTCTCATATGCAACCATTATTTAAACTAGCTTTGTCTCTTGTAATCAGTGTGCTTATACTATGTAATTCGTAATTGAGAGAGTTTTTCACGTATTTGAGAGTGTTCTTGGTGTTCTTCATTCACAAGAAATCTAATAGCTTCAATTTAGTAAATTGTTCTTAAATTCTTTATTATTCTGTTTTATTCGAATAATCTTCATCTTCATCTACTCTATCTGCACCAAACACACAAATTGCTTCTGCTCATAATTACTTTATAGTGTTTATTTAGAGTAGAAATCAGTAAATTGAACATAATGGGAACAACAAATAAGACAAACAATATTAAGTCTACAGACCTCTTAATTTTCAAACTTAAGAGATTTAAGGGGTACTTTTCAAATGGGGTGTTTGGTTGGGGTATTGGGGGTTTAAAATGAGAATGATAATGAAAACTATTATTAGAATATTATATCATGAAATCATTTTTGCAGGTCCATTAATTTTCATTCATGAACAAATTGGGGGAATGAAAATTTTATTTTACTTGATTCTTTTTTCTATGCATTGTTCCATCTATGGATGTTAAATGAAACACTTTTTGTATTTTCAAGTTAGATAAACATTTTTTTATATGAAACAATTTTTCATTGATTATATTGAGTTAATCAAACAACATCAATGCAATACTCATTCTTATTCCCATTCTCCTGCATTCTCATTTTCATTCAATACCCTGAAATGAACTAAACGCCCCCTAAATCTCCAAAAGGGTGAAGTTTGGAAGCAATGAGATCATTAGATAAGGTTTTGGTAAACCTGAGCTTGGTTTAAGCTTGATTCAAGCTTCAAACCAGTTCAAGGTCAAGTTAAGAGAATTGTTACTGTGTTCGAGTCAAGTTTGTTTTCGAGCAAGGGAAATAGCTATCAAGTTTAAGTGAAGTATCCAGATAATTGGTACTTGAGATTGATTCATATCATTTACACCCTAGTGTCAATTTGCACAAGAACCTGTTGAAAGAACCCCCCAACTCTAATTAATTCAAAGAAAGCTTATTTTAGTCAATAGTATCGTCAATGCAACCTCAAAAGTTGCTATCAACAGTCGGCTAAGAAATGGATGCACCGAGATAAGATGCGCCAAGATAAAATCAATCACGTTCCAAAGCACAATTCATGGGAGGGTTGAAAATAAAAGTGGTCAATAGTTCAGATCCACTTCTTATATTTTTCACGTTAAACTCAACTTCTCCCACTATTCTTCGCATGCTGTTAATGACTTAAAAATCAAAACAATAAACCCACATATAGAATAGAAAGGTGATCAATAGACAACCACAAAATCAATTCATGGAACTTTCAAATAAACCTCAATAGTATTACAAGACTTTTGTTGTTATTCCTTTCTTTCATTCAAAAACATTATTCCATAATGCCAAAATCCAGCATATTGTACCAAATGCAGGAAGGGTTATACATTGCACTTTTCTTAAAACTATGATGCTTCAAATCGAATTTCGAATACACATCAAACAACAAGTCACAGAAAACACCTTTTTTTCTGGATTTAGTATTCTCACCTTATAAAGCCGCATGGTTTGCTTAAACTGAGATGCCATAATTAGATATCTTTTTAACCTCTTTATTCAGAATCCGCCTTTCTCGTTTAGCTTGTGAAGCGAGTTGGGACACCTACAAACCACAACATTTGTCGTAAGAAGTTTAATTATCACGTTACAAACTTCTCATTGATACAAAATGCCCATCAAACCAAAGGGTTATTGGCCCAACCGGTAGAGCCAGCCTCCCATGACCCCAAAGGATCAAACCTCACAAACCATGAGTATGCGTGACTATTTGCTGTATAAAAATATCATATACTTCTAAAAGAACATCAATCTAAATGAATAGGAATTGCAATACGTATAAACCAAATCAAACCTAGCATAGAGAGTATGTCCCTCTTGAAAATAGGGACGGGTAATAGTAAAGCAATTATTCCCTCCTTGCGGAAAAATGTTTGCAAATAAATATTTTGGTGAAAAAACAAGTGCTTACAAAGATTGTTAAGAAAAGTATGGAAGAATTTGAATACTAGGAAGAAGCTTCTGGTCCAAAAAGTAAAAAGAATGGAGAAAGGAGGAACCAAGTCTGTAAAACAGTAAAACAATATGAACAAGTCCAAAATCTACAAGGAAAACAATTTTCAAAATAAAACAGATGGGTTTTGTAGGAGTGTTTTGAGCACCATAGCCTTATACCATACACATGCAACGTTAACCAGGTTTTTCTATGAAGTTACGAGCTTAAGGGACATGACGATTGGCAATGGTTGCCAAAACCATCGCCAATAACTACCATAAACCTCCATACGGTTTCACTAGATAAGGTGTCACTTCCTCATTAAAACCACTTTATTATTACATAAACTATATACTAAAATTAACCTAAAGTTTTTGACATTTAATTATATCCAACAGTCTCCCCCTAAATGTCAAAAACACTTCACGCAACTTTATCCTTGGGTCTTCACACTATGACAACGAAATCCTCGCATTCGCCTGAACCATCGCTTGGATTCCCGTTCTCTTCCGAGTAATAGCCTTCAATACTTGGATCTTCTTCTTCCGCTTCCTCGACTTCTGTAACTTTGCTGTCATTGAGTTGATCTGAGGCCTTGATGTCGTTCCGATCTTCCTGACCATTCCCCCTGGTGCTTCTACCAACCGAGGTACCTACGTCATCGTTCTCCTCACAACCCTTTGCGACTTGAGTCCTGTCGGGTACACTCCCGAACTTTTGACTCTCAATGCTCGAGTACTTTCCGTACCATTTCTGAGTAAAAACAAAGTACTCGTGCGGGTGCAGAAGGTGGTCAATAAACAATCTATTAAATGCTTCGCCATAACAACCCGGAAAACCAAAGCTTTGCGAGATCTTGTTCCATAGTCCTTCCACTGTGATGACCTCGTGTCCTCCATAGCAAGCGATCAACTGATAAAGATCGAACAAACATACTTCCAAACCCGATACCTTCGGTGGAATAATTACCTCAATATTCTCCTTGATCCTAAAAAAACACACAATCGCTTCATCGAACTTTCTTTTGAAGAGTTCCTTATTTGCATAAGCGATTCGATTACACTTTAGCGAAAATCATGAAGGTGGTAAATTCATCTAAAGTTCTGATATATATAGGAACAAGCCTTCCACGGATGTCGACCTTTTCTTCCTCGATTATTATCCGTTTTCCTTTGTTTTGTGGCTATGGATTCGGACTCATCACTTTCTTCTCTTCATTCCTACTAGCATCACACATGTGAGTAATTTTACATCTTAAATTACTCACTTCAACTTCAAAGCCTTGAAGTATGAGTTGCTTCATACTCAAGACATTGATATTGACTTCGGGAACGAACAATACGTACGGTACTCAATACGTTTTTTCGTTTGTATCCGGGCTTATTTCGCCGATTCCATGCACATTTACAGGGTCAAAGTTGCGTTCTTCATCGTTGATGAAGAAGCACGTCTTGAAACTTTCAAACATCTCATTCGTAGGAGACATGTGCGTTGTAATTTTGGTATTTACATACCAAATTGCGTTCCATGAACCGGTGTCCGTTCCTTCAACCAAGTAATCGCTGTTTATGATGATTCTCTCGGTGTGTTTTTGTTGAAAGGGCATCAATGGACTGATTACACGAGGAATATTCTCGCCGCGACTCGTTCCGGCTTCATTGGATTGAATAACCGATCGTTGTTGGAACGATCGTGACGGTTTCCTCGGGCAGTCCCATGCGAAGTGTCCCTTCGAGAATTTGATGTTATGGCTTCCATGTGCTTTGTATATGGGTTCATCAAATTCCAGAATTTACGATCCTGAGATCAAGAACATGGAAGCAATTAAAACGAATCCTTCAATGGTTTCGATAAAGAAATCGGCCATGCCAGTTTCTCAACAATGGTATCAGAGCCTTGTTTAATCAAACCAAGGTCCTCATCATCAGTTGAGGAAGTCACCAACAATCGGCGCCAGAGATTCAGAAGAACACCACAGAAAGATGTTGATTGAATTAGCGGGGATACCCAGAGCGACCGAAAAAACAAAAAAGAAAACCGAAAAGGAAACCGGTTCGAATCAGAAGGAATCACTGTCAAAAGTTTCATACGTGGTTCGATTGGAATCAGACGGAGATACTCAGGGCAGAAACGGAGAAGACAACCGGTATTCTATACCGGAAATAGGAGAGTACCTTAACCGGAACCGCAAAAGACAACCGGCAGAATCCATTGTCAAGAAGACCATCAATTTTAGGCACGAACGCAACAAGTATCGTGCCAAGAACAACTGATAGGAGGTCAGTTGTTCATATACAACCGGAATAGATTCGAACAAAGGAGAAGAACCGTGAGGGTGAAACCACCGTTCGGAGATCGAAACCACAAAGGTGAAACCGTCGATTGAAGAGAAAGGGGATACGATTTTAACCATTATCACAAGGCCAAGAAACGTACACAAATACGTAAATATAGGTTTTTTTTTAAAAAAAGGGAATAGTACAAGGTTGTGAACCGACGACATCTTCATCAAACAAATTGGAAACAGCACCAAGGGTACGCCTCCTTCCCTTTTTAGTTTTTACTAAAAAACCCCAAACCCTTTTATATTAAGGAATAAATAAAAGGTTTCAAATATATTTTGTTTTAATTATATAAATACATTTTAAAATCTATACGTGTTTATAAGCAAATTATTTTATAAATCAACAAAATTATAAATATTTACTTAAAAGAAAAAAAGGTTTTTTTTTTAAATAAAGAGACTTTATTAATAAAGAAAAAACAAAAAAACGTTTTTGAAAAAATAAATTTCTTTAAACTAAATATATATATATATATATATATATATAAAGATTTATATATATTATTTTTAGAAAAATTATAAAAGCGATTTTTATAAATTAATAATCAAAACCTTTTGTGATAAAAGTTTTTAAAATGACGGGAAAAGATAACAACGTACGAATAACCGTATGATGCGGTTAACAACATCGGATATGTAAAAATCCTATGATTGGATCAAAAAAAGGATTTGTGTGAGACAACTACAAAGACAATGAATTTTCCAACAGTGGTATCAGAGCCGACGGAGGTTGGATCGAAAACGCGCTCAAGAACGGGCAACGGGACAAGGAAGAAATCTATGCGAATCCTTCAGTGAATTCGCGAGACAAAAGTTCGGTTTCATGGAAACGCAAAGGCGATAAACCCACAACGCGACTTCATCAACAGCCGCGAGAAAGATGATGGAAGAATCAGGAAACCAACTTGTTACAGATGCTCGTTGAAAGGACACTTCGCATGGGACTGCCCGAGGAAACCGTCACGATCGTTCCGACAACGATCGGTTATTCAAGCCACTGAAGCCGGAACGAGTCGCGGCGAGAATATTCCTCGTGTAATCAGTCCATTGATGCCCTTTCAACAAACACACACCGAGAGAATCATCATAAACGGCGATTACTTGGTTGAAGGAACGGACACCGGTTCATGGAACACAATTTGGTATGTAAATACCAAAATAACAACGCGCATGTCTCCTACGAATGAGATGTTTGAAAGTTTCAAGACGTGCTTCTTCATCAACGATGAAGAATGCAACTTCGACCTTGTAAATGTGCATGGAATCGGCGAAATAAGCCTGAATACAAACGAAAAAACGTATTCAGTGCCGTACGTATCGTTCGTTCCCGAAGTCAATATCAATGTCTTGAGTATGAAGCAACTCATACTTCAAGGCTTTGAAGTTGAAGTGAGTAATTTAAGATGTAAAATTACTCACATGTGTGATGCTAGTAGGAATGAAGAGAAGAATGTGACGAGTCCGAATCCACAGCCACAAGACAAAGTTAAACGGATAATAATCGAGGAAGAAAAGGTCGACATCCGTGGAAGGCTTGTTCCTATATATATCAGAACTTTAAATGAATTTAACACCTTCATGATTTTCGCTAAGTGTAATCGAATCGCTTATGCAAATAAGGAATTCTTCAAAAGAAAGTTTGATGAAGCGATTGTGTGGTTTTTTAGGATCAAGGAGAATATTGAGGTAATTGTTCCACCGAAGGTATCGGGTTTGGAAGTATGTTTGTTCGATCTTTATCAGTTGATCGCAAACTATGGAGGACACGAGGTCATCACAGTGGAAGGACTATGGAACGAGATCGCACAAAGCTTTGGTTTTCCGGGTTGTTATGGCGAAGCATATAATAGATTGTTTATTGACTACCTTTTGCACCTGCACGAGTACTTTGTTTTTGCTCAGAAATGGTACGGAAAGTACTCGAGCATTGAGAGTCAGAAGTTCGGGAGTGTACCCGACAGGACTCAAGTCGCAAAGGGTTGTGAGGAGAACGACGGCGTAGGTACCTCGGTTGGTAGAAACACCGGGGGGAATGGTCAGGAAGACCGAAACGACATCAAGGCATCAGATCAACTCAATGACAACAAAGTTACAGAAGTCGAGGAAGCGGAAGAAGAAGATCCAAGTATTGAAGGCTATTACTCGGAAGAGAACGGGAATCCAAGCGATGGTTCAGGCGAACGCGAGGATTTCGTTGTCATAGTGTGAAGACCCAAGGACAAAGTTGCGTGAAGTGTTTTTGACATTTAGGGGGAGACTGTTGGATATAATTAAATGTCAAAAACTTTAGATTAATTTTAGTATATAGTTTATGTAATAATAAAGTGGTTTTAATGAGGAAGTGACACCTCATCTAGTGAGACCATATGGAGGTTTATAGGTAGTTATTGGCGACGGTTTTGGCAACCATTGCCAATCGTCATGTCCCTTGGTTAGTGCTGATTCAACATGTATTTATACATATAAATCAGCCATATGCATCCATGTACTCATCCAAATTATTAAGTAATATAACTTTCTCTTTGTTTTATCTTTCTTTTCTTCAAAGTGTGTGTGTTTGTGTTTTTGAGTGCTTTGTATATGGATTCATCAAATTCCAGAATTTACAATCCTGAGATCAAGAACATGGAAGCAATTAAAACGAATCCTTCAATGGTTTTGATAAAGAAATCGGCTTCCATGCCAGTTTCTCAACACTTATAACAAGACCTATGCTATGAGTTATGACTTGTGAGAACAATAATACAGTAAAATATACATCAATATAAAAATACAGAAAAATATATAAAATTACAATAAAAACAGAAAACAATACAAAAATACATACATATATTTAGGGGAAGGTTCAAACGAGAAACATGTCAATTTAAGAAAACGTGAGGAGCAATCTCAGCCATTCATCTCGCGGTTATGGTGGACGTGATCACGGAGAATTAACGCAATTCATGGGAGGGTAGAGATTATTAAATGTGGGACCGGTCAAAGCCGCCTTTGTTGACCGAGATGAGTGGTTCAGATTGCTCCTCGCGTTTTCTTAAAAAGTTATATTTTTCGTATAAACCTCCCACTATATATATATATAGGGCTGGGTTCAAATACAAACCACTTTTTGGTTGCGAACGTGAGGACAACCCAGAGCGCGCCACGTGTCAATCTGAATTTTCTGCGACTAAGCTTATTCATACTGAATAACACTATTATTCAGACTGAATAAGCCTAATTCAATATGAATATAGCTTAGTCGCAGAAATTCAGAGTGACACGCGCGACTTGTCCCCGCGACTTAGCCTTATTCAGTATGAATATAGCGTTATTCAGTATGAATAACACTAAGTCGCGGGCTTTATTCAGACTGAATAACACTAAGTCGCGTAAGTCAAAATGCCACGTGTCACGCTCTGGGTTGTCCTCACGTTCACATCCAAAAAGTGGTTTGTATTTGAACTTTTCTCTCTCTCTCTCTCTGTCTCCTCTCTCTCTCTCTCTCTCTCTCTATATATATATATATATATATATATATATATAAGAGAGAGAGAGAGAGAGAGAGAAAGGTTCATGCGAGAAACATAACTTTTTAAGAAAATGTGAGGACAATTCTCAACCACTCATCCAGTCAACAAATGCGGCTTTAATCATCTCCACCCTCCATGAATCGCGTCAATCCTCCGTGATTGCGTCCACCGTAACCGAAAATTCAGGATGAATAATACAAGAATTCTAATTCATGTATTGTTCATCATGAATTGTGTATTGTTAATTCCGAAATCCGAATGATTCATTATTCATGATGAATAATACATGAACAACCCGTGAAGGTCTGGACACGTGGCACCCTCCCCTTTGTCCTCATGTTTGCAAATCAAAGACAATTTCATAGAATTGGAAAGTAGGCACTTAACATTGAAAGTGGACACTTATCTTGGGACAAACTAAAATAGAAATGCGGACACTTATTTTGGGCTGGAGAGAGAATTATTTGCCAGCGTTTATAACTAATGAGAATAATGGTTTTTAGTCTTAGTTATAGGCTTATAGCTGTCTTCAAGTCAATGGTATTGGCTACTGCCAACAAAGAATTTTGTAGTGCAGTTCATGACCTTTCCACATAGCATCATGGAAATTTTCAGACATAAAACTTAAAATTAAAAAGAAACGAGATATAAAGGGTGTAGTTTCAGGTACGTACTTCTGAGCGGAATGTTGATGCGTCTCTATTGGGAAGCTCTTTGAGTACATCTTTCAAGCCTGGATGGATCGAGCCAGAAAGGGGAAAGAGAGAGAAGCATAAAGAGACATGTAAACACTAAAAACACAATTCAACTTTTCTCAATTTACAAAATAGCCAAATGAAAATATTCACTGCATACCCCCTGCTTGTCTTTCAATCTTATAAGCCGAGTCAATGACGCCCTGGATTTGCTTTCCTGTTTGTCTATACATAAAAAAGAACGGTCCAGGAGATGGAGAATGAGAAGTGGGTTCATGACAACAATAAACATAAAGTTATTATGATAATTTGATTCGCAGAAAACAAACCTGAGTTTTGTCCTTCCTCGTTTTAGCTCTACTTCAGCATCTAATGAAAACTTCTGAAAAAATTATTAGTTATCAGTTATTATGCCACAGTTCAGAGAGCAATTCTTGTAGCATCTTAAAACTACAAAGTCGGTTCCAAAAAAACCACAAATTTAAAATATGTTCCCTAAATTATGGGCTTATGGCATCACATATTTTTGGAACTGCAAATCTAACCCAAAGGTTCGACAACCAACCATTAACCCCTAAGCCTTCCTCACAAAACACCAGCAACGGTTACCTCACCGGTTGATTGAAGTCCAACTATTCAATTAAAGACTGAATTGTAGCTGAAGATTGGTTGCCTCCCTGCTTAAGACAAAATAATTACTATTTTCTAATTTCTATATCCATTATTCAACCATGCTTCTTAAATTTATCATTGAAAATGGTTTACCTAAAGAGAGAATAACTACTGCTTTGTATATCCATCATTCAACCATGCTTCTTAAATTTATCATCAAAAACTGTTTCTTTAAAGACAAATAACTACTACTTTCTACATCCATTATTCAGCTATGCTTCTTAAATTTCTCATTAAAAACTGTTTACTTACAGAAGTAATAGTAGCTAGTAGCCTAGTAATTAATTGCCTCCCTGCTTGAAGACAAAACAACTACTGCTTTGCATCCATAATTCAACCATGCGTCTTAAATTTCTCATTAAATCATGGTTAAAATCAAACAAACCCTAATCAATATTAACAACCTGTTAGACCACCCTCAGGGACACACTCTGAGGTATTTTCCCCGTTCATGTCTCTATCCCACACAGCTTCCTACGGTCCACCAACAGGCCCAATGCATTGTGCATGGGAATATAGGGATTCACAACCACTACTCATTCAGTAGAATTCCCCAAATTAAACAACCTTTGGATGCATGAGACAGAAAAATAGAAGTTAGCACCCAATCTTATGACATTCACTATTTTATCCTCCTAATCCAGTTATTTCAGCTGTAGTGGTGTCTGTAATATACTAAAGCACTGCAATATGATGATCCATGGAACTATAAGCTATTCCGAAGCGACAGAAACAGATGCACAGATTGAGAGATTAAAAAACCACTGCGTCGGATTTCAGCCTAGTATTAACAAATTCTGCTGTCTAGTGACTTGACAAAACTTGCTCAAAAAGACTAAGATATAGAATATGATAATTCATTGACATTGGAAAAACCAATAGGAATCTTATGACATTACGACAACAAAAGGGATTGATCATATTTTACCGAGTCTGACTTTATCAAATACCCGGTAGGCCGGTATTGGCCATAGTTCACAAGAACGTTGTGTAGTTTTAGTGGTCTTTTTGGGGATAGAGCACTGTTGTCAATATCGCAATATAACGCAAAATATCGATATCGATAACGATATCGATAAAGCGTCGATATCGCTATTATAACGATAACTATCAGATTTCCTATTTTTTTTATTTTTTATTTATTTTTTTTTTTTGTATTTTTTTTTTTTAACTTTAGTGAAGACTTAAGACACTTAAGGGGGTGTTTGGTTGATTTCAGGGAATGGGAATGAAAATGAAAATGGGAATGCAGGAGAATGGGAATAGGAATGAGCATTGCATTGATGCTGTTTGGTCAACCCAATATAATCAATGAAAAATTGCTTCATATTAAAAAAATACTTTTTTTCCAACTTGAAAATACAAAAGATGTTTCATTTAACATCCATAGATGGAACAATGCATGAAAAAAGAACCAAGTAGAACTAAACATTTCATTCCCCCCCAATTTGTTCAGGAATAGAAATTAATGGATCTGCAGGAATGATTCCATTATATAATATCAAACCAAACAGCAGTTTTGATTATCATTCCCATTCCTGACCCCTCAATACCCCCAACCAATCGCCCCCTTATTATTATGTTTTGTTCTATAATATATATATGATTTTTGAGACTTTCAAGGTAATATATTAATATATAAATATATAATTTATATTTTAGAAAATATCGTTATTTATCGTTATTCGTTATGTAACATATCAATAAGCCATCGTTATTTTGCGTTATTCGTTACTGACAACTATGGGATAGAGGGACTTGAACCTACTGAAGTTCAGTAAAGGATGGGAGTGTAACAAGGTCAAGATTCAAGATGATCATAGCTTTGTCCAAATATAAAAAGAGGAATGAAAGATGGGACTCACACGTTGAATTTGGCTATTCTCAACAAGCCTACTCTATTTGCTAGTCATGAATCACTTGACCTGCTTATGGTAAATAACTGATGCGAAAAATCTAATAGATTTTAATGTGAACTATTCAAATTACTAAATTTCATCTCCCATATAGATAAACCACTGATGATTTTACATGATAATACCTATCAACCAAGTTTTATAACTTGCTAATATTAGTTTTTTGAACTTCCTCGGAGCTTAGGATTAATTATGCTAAGAAAATATCCAGTTGTGAAGATTGATGACCTTTTAGTAGCAACGATTACTTGCAATTAAACAAGCTTCTTACCAGCTTCATATCAAGTCAGTCGGGCACTCTGAAAAGAAGAGTACTGAAACCAGACCCGTGAAGGTAGGCCTAGATAGGGAATGCCACAATATGGATGGAGTTGGAAACTAAAATGAATCATGTAATCAGCTCCCAACCTCTTTTATGTATGATTTGTCATCACAAGATCCGGTACCAATTGTCAAATATGGTGAGACAATTTTCATTGGAAAGTCAACTTGAGGATAAACTTTCATTTAGCAAGATGCCACAAAGCTTACACTCTTCAACAATATTAGAAAGTTGAACCTTTGTGAAATGGTCATTGATATATATGGTTAGAGTTGATGCGAAAAGTGGACAGTCCGTGCACGATTTGGAGATGTAAAACCCAACTTAACTTATCATGCTTTTGTTTTCCAGAAGGCAAGCATAACCAGCCGGAAAAATAAGCTATTAAACCTAGTTATGATTGTAAATATATCACACGTTTGAAAGACGTTCTAAACTTTTAACAAAAACAGTAGAGTACCTCCAACTTCTTGCTTTCTTCTGTTAAGGTTCTCACCGACTCTCGTAGCTTCTGAACCTTAGCATTAGCTCTAGCAAGCATGGCCTATCAAGCAGTTGAAAAGGATAAATGAGTCGCACTTGATTAACATCATCAGCCAATAGAGATGCGCATAAGGGTGTAACTATATTATGCTTGGAAAACATGTATAACATCATATATAGACCTCTATGTTTCAAACTCATAGTTGTATGCTGTGAATGGATGTGCCAAGGATCATATATACTAATACTCGTTACATATATTATGTTCTAGTTTCTGATAACAATAATATCTGGTGCCCGGACACCAACATAAGGCTAGAAAGAATTAAGAAAGACCCTATAAACGAATATGGTGTCCATCTGTTCTCCATTCAACTACCAGCAGTCAAGCATCTACTTAACTGCTTCAATAATGTGCATAAGATGCAAGTTCTGTAGCAAGCATAACAGTCCATCATAACCTTTAAAAAAGGTCACAACAAACCACTGGTTCACTTATGTACTTCTCTACCGCTGACTGTAAATGGAATAATAATAATAATAATAAAGTCAAAGTGTGTAAAAGGACATTTCTGAATGTAATGAGAAGCACCATGTACTGTATCAACGAAAATACAAGTTCTAGTCTAGTCAATTTGAAATCTGATACACATGAAAATGATATGGACATGCAACTATTTAGCCTTCATATGTATACAATATCTAGAATCTCTGCTAATTGCTTTTGAGTTATGAAAACTAGAGTACACCTCTGCAACTGAAATCACATGGAAAGGAATATATTTTTTAAAAAATTAACATCTCATTTTACCTCGTCACTGACAAAAAGACGCAGGGTGTTAAAATATAAAGACCGCCTTGTCCCTGCAGCAGTAAATAAGTTATCAAGGCATTAGCTATTAACAGAAAAATTTATGAAACTTTTGTACTTTCTTGAAACTTTAGTGAACAAACTAATACTGTCATTTTGGCTTTAACTCCAAAGCATTTCTGTTCAGTTAGTAGAAAATTAGGAGTAGTAATCATACCAAACCCCAAGTAACAGTTAAGAAAAATAAAATATAAAAGCTGTTATCTTTTAGCAGTACATTTCTAAGCTTAAGCAATTACCATAAGAGCTCACCTTTTACGGCCAGAATTCCTGAGCCAACAACCAGTCCGCTTGTAGCAAACGGATGTGAAGCAGCAAAGTAAACACCCTCTGCTAACCAGAATTCATGACAACTTATTGTTAGCCAAACACGTAGGGGTGGAACGAGAGAGATGTTGACATTGACAATGGTGAGAAAAATACCACAAACCTTTGATCTTTCCAAACACAATATCCTCATAAGCATTATAATCAGATTTGAGATCTTGCAGGGATTCCTGTAAGATGAGAAACCGTTCCAAAATTATTATTCCATCTCCTAATGGAGGCAACAAATACAAGTGAGATTAGCCTTCATCATGTTGGGGGTGGGCTAGCTGAGGTAATGTCATTTTCTCTTTCTGTTGGGTTTCTAAAACCAACGAAACCTTGTCATCCCAATTATTGCATTCATGTTGTGTAGGGCAAGCATGACGCCAACCTCAAATAAGCCATACATGGCACGGTTGGTGGCTTTCTCATAACAAGGAAAAACAATCAAAAATATAAACAAACAGTGAAAGTGAACCACGTTTCTTTTAAGCATATTCAACAATAATACATGTAGTGGGGAGGAAAAGAAATAAATATTGTTTTTTATCCTAGACATATAATTTCAAAGTTTTCTATTAATAAAATATAGTTCCAAATTATTTCTATCTAACACAAAAAAAAAAAAAATTTCTTTCAGCAAAACATGAATTGTGTAATGGTCACTTCTAGTTTAGTTTTTTATATTAATTAGAGGAGACAGTGCTTTGTTTTTCATTAAAAAGTCTTATTGATTTAGTAGTATCGTTTAATTTAATTAATTCTAACACGCTGAAAGCTTCGAACATCCGCTTTTCTTGGGTTCCTACCCCATAGGTTCTAGTATATATTTATACACTGCAGAAACAAATCAACAACAAGTAAAGAGAAAATGATCAATCAGATTAGAGAGAAAATATAAAAGACATGAATCTGTTGGGAAAAGAAGCATAGAGAATGCTGAAGCATAAAAGATAGGAGAAGCAGGTCCTGGTTCTAGTTGGAAGTCTATAGCTAGCTGCTGAGGTATTTTTTATGGGGAAAGCTCCATCACAGTAGCTTGCTATTGGGTTCTTTGAGTGTCGCCTTGGTGTTGCACTACTGCCTTGGTTGGCGCACCCCTCCAATTGTAGTTAAAATTGTTTTGGGTAATAGCAAATTTTTTAACCCCAATGGGGCAGCCTACCGGTTAAGGCTTGTGAAAGGTGTAACAACCAACCCAAGTTCGAATCCGGGGTGAGCAACCAGGGGCCACTGAGTATAAATCCCAAGGGAGCATGCTTTAGCTCTCGGTAAAATTACCAAGGATGAAGTCTGGGCAAAGCCCAGGTGAACCTTATCAAAAAAAAAAGTATACACATTGTGCCACAGCACGCTTATAGTGCATACGGATATGGAAGACCCCTTCCACTAACACATCATTACCTATTGCAATATGTACGCCAGACAATAGCGTTACCATGCATGCACCATGAAGTGCACCTTAACAACCAGAATGCGATTTACATAGCTTGCCATTTATCAACCCCTTTGACACCAACATTACAAATGATGGCAGTGTTAGCATTCTTCACAGCTGCACTCTTATTAGTCCATATTTTATAATGCCCAACTTGTTTGAAGCGACTTTTACCATTTTCACATGATGATGAGCCTCATTCTCCATCACTTACCTGACGCCATTTCTAACTAGAAGTCTAGAACCTTTGTGGCATTGCAATGTCCATTTAAAATTCTCATCCGGGTTTATGTTTATGTGTCCAGTATTGTGCAACAATTAGCTGGTTTGGCAGCTTATATGTGTAGTTTCCTTCTAACTCAGCTATTTCTTTGGCAGCATCCAGTTTCAAATGGAGCATCTCCCCTTCATGTACCGATTTACTTTTACAGACCACTTTTTCCACCATATCCAACCTCTCCTGGT
Organism: Centaurea solstitialis; assembly: GCA_030169165.1. Classification (NCBI taxonomy): domain Eukaryota; kingdom Viridiplantae; phylum Streptophyta; class Magnoliopsida; order Asterales; family Asteraceae; genus Centaurea; species Centaurea solstitialis. The sequence goes on along the minus strand of CM058042.1, from coordinate 75,508,236 downwards.
TAGTCAAAACCATTGAATAAACAGATTTTTCATATTTCTCTTGGCAGACAAGTGTTGTTCTTTACTGTTGTGTCTGTGTGGGTGTTCCTTTTAAGCTGATTTGAAATGATAATAATAACGCCGCCTTTGGTATAAAGGACTGGACTGCACAGAACAGAACTGGTTCTTCCACATTTGGCATGATAAAAACTCATTGGACAGGGTGGGATTGGAAGGGATGAAAAAGACTTTTTATTCCATCAAAATAGGTGGAAGTGGAACAAGATGGGACAAAACTAAAAACTTATCAAACCTATCCTCATTTAATATAACCCTAATTTGGTATTTTGCTTATGGTCACCACTCCCATCGCCGTTACCACCACCATCGGCTACTTCCACTACTAGTAGCCACCTCCATCACCAATCGACCATCGGCTACCACTACTACCATCCATCAACACCTCTACCTCCACTACCTCAGTCACCGCCACCTCTACCTCATCCACAACCACCACCACCACAATTCTTAGTTGCCACCAGTTCCACGTCCTCCACAAACTGTCGCCACTCACCAGCCACCACCGCCTCTACCTCCAACCACCTCCTTCTCTGCCAGAATCACCACCTCCATTTCTGCCACCACCGATAACCACCATATAAAATCATTAAACAATATTTAGGGGTAACTTGCCCAGTCCTATCTGGTCCTAATCGTGCCAAACACCACACAAACTTGTGATGTGCGGTCTAGTCATGTTCTTTTGTCATGCCCGGTCAATTTAGTATAGACCACCCTAGTTTGCGTACCAAAATGTTACCTAAAGAACTTCGATTGAATGGCATTGGGTGATATTGTACAAAATTTTAGATGTGCCAAAAGGTTGTCAATCCAAGTGAATTCCATAATAACGAATTTAAATATTCAATCACTATAAGTCAGCACATCTAAAGAATAGAAAAAAGTTCAGCGCATGCAACGAAAACATGCCTCCCTGATTTTGTTAACTAATATGCTCCGTACTCATATATCCCTTCTAAAATACGTTCTAAAGTAGATTTCAATCATCGTGCAACGCGCAGTGAATAATACTAGTATACATAAATAGCCACCACATATCCAATGTCAAAAACGTCTTCTTCCCAACGCCTCATCATCAAAAAAGCCCTAACTTCCTCCCCTTCCTTGGCTTCTTTTAGTCACCACTCAATCCTTTCCCTCATTCTTTTTGACGGTATAAACAATGACCCTCCACAGATCCACCGTAACTGCAACCAGGGGCGGAGCCAGAAATTTTTTTGTGTGGGGGTAAACTCTAAACAACAATTTTGATTCTAGAAAAATAGTTTTTTTATACACAAAAAACCTCCAAAATGTCAATAATAATTGTAATTCTAAATTTTTAAGGGGGAAATTATCCAAAAATTCCTAATATATATATTTCAATTTTATATTTTTAAGGGGGCAATTACCCAAATATGCCTAATATATAAATTTTTTTAAAGAAAAATTTCAAATGTTAGGGGGGCAACTACCTACTCTACTTTACCCCCCTCGTGGCTCCGCCCCTGACTGCAACTCCCCCAAGTGGCGGAGCCACCTTGTAACCAGGAGCAGCTGCTCCCTCTAAAAGTTTAGCAAAAAACAGTGAATAGTTTCTATATTAAGGCGGTAAGGGAGAGTGGAAATGGAGGATGGTAATGCTATGATGATGATGATGATGATGATGATGATGATGATGATGATGCTATGATGATGATGAATGGTCTATAATAAAGTTACACCCTTGTAGTTTAGGCAACTTTTATAACTGACCATCGGGTTGAAAAACCCTTTAATTGCTCACCTTGCATTTATGTAAACACACGGTATCTTCAAATAAATGCAAAAAAAGGGGGAAGCATTCATTTACTCAAATATTTATCCACTAAATGCTTACAAGTAAAATTCAATACTATAACTTATTTTATCAAATAAAATTGTAGTCAATTAAAACGATGGTGTATGCAATAATTTATCCGATAAGTGCTTACCGGGTAAGAGTCATCACCATCACTTACCATGTCAATAATGGTCTTTTCTCTTTATCGGATAAGTCAGTCATGTTTATGTTCATCTATATAGTAAGGTAATTGAAACGGTAAGCGCTTCCCAAGGTAAGTGTTTACTAAACAATCCCTAAATCCAACATTTATGTTCATTCATTAAGTGTATATATTTAAATGAAAACACCCTTGAGATGCTTGTACTTTTTAATTTTCTAGTGTCTTTGCTCTTCAAAAAGTCACGAATTTTGTAATGGTTAAACCCTTGAATCAAATATTAGTTCCTTATCGAAGTTCCAATGCCTTTCTATGCTATCTTATATGGAAATGATTTGGGGTTGATAATAGATCTAAAGCATGTGAATTCTTTGGACGTCTCGGCAATTGCTAGAGCTTTATAAAGTCTTATGCTCTCGTGGCTAAAGTGATTTCCATATTACAATCTTTTTGAAGTGGGAAATATCTCTAGAGTGTGTTTTGTGTCGGTTCGATAGGTGGATGAATTAACCGCTTATAATCGAGTCATGTACACATTTTATAATGATGAACACGGTGAGGTGGCAACCGGGTGTTGAAAGCCTCATGTCGGGACGTATCTCGGCTTGCATCACCCGGCTACTAATATCCCTCAAGCTTCAAGATTTCGTTTATATTGGTGCCCCTCTCGTACTTATTCCTGCCTCCGCCCCTGCTTCTAAAGAGAGCTACAACTTGATTTCTGGCGTTCCACAAACACATATTTGATTTATAGTTTGCTGCGAGTTCACCAATAATGCTACCCTAAACTTAGCATGTGTTTATAAGCATCAATGCTGGTGAGGAATTCTTTCTCAACAGGTTTAGAAACTACCTATAATGTTATATTTCAGAAGTAGCATGTCCAGTGTCCATGTCAACAGTCCAACCCTACCCTTCTGAATGCTGCCATTTGAGCCTAGGTATTTTCACATACAAAATTTGATATAGATTATTTTAGTTAATCAAATGCAATACTTCCTACTACAACATTTTTCATAGCTGAACTGAAGGTAGTTATCAAATTTTGTACCTGTAATCAGCATCTGTTCTAATCAACATTCAAGCAAAAACAATCATCTCATCCCCAAAATTCAAATGCCAAACCTTTCTTAATTTCTAACTACAGTGATATTTCTTTCTTCAATTTTCCAACATATAAGCAATCAGCAGAAGCAAAATGCACATTAATTTCAATTAATCAAAAAGAAACTTACTATTGTCATATGAAGATGAGCGGTGGAAGTTGACCTAATTTGGTCGAGGCGGGATTTGGCGACAGAAACCGTGGATTCTAGGGTTTCCACTAAGGTTTTCTGTGCCATCACTGCCTGTTGGACGGCGTAATCAGCCCATTCTACGGCAGAATCTCCGGCAATTGGTCTCACTTTCTCCAGTACGCCAAAATCAACCGCCGGCGACGACGACGGCGACGGCGGTGATATGGTAGATTTATTTTCCGATGATTCGTCCATATTTCGCCGGCGATGCGACTTGCGAGCACTAAACGATTGTTCGAAATATTTGGAATCGTCTTGAACGAATTTATATTTTGCACCTTCATGTTTTCAAGAATATCAATTTTGTCCGGTAACAAGACACTTTGTCGTTCGTTTTTTAAGAAATCTGAAGTCTAAGGGACAGTTTACTTGAACACGTACCTGGTAAGTGTTTACTGGTAAAATTGAATATTATCACTACCATATCGAACAATATTTTAGTCTCTCAAAATGGTATCGTACGTAACAATTTACCCAGTAAGCTCTTACCGAGTAAGAGTTGTCGATTCATGCTACCACTCTTACCGAGTAAGATTTTAGTTATTTTTATGTTCGTCCATAAGGTAAATTGACCCGATAAACACTTACCGGGTAAACGTCAAATAAACGGCCCCTAAATTCACATCTAAAAAATAAGACATGGATGGTGCATCTCTTAAAATTTCAAGGGACGATAGGAGATCTTTATACGTTTTCTTAAAAATAATATAAATCGTCTAAAGTCTGCAAACCTCTTAATTTTCAGATTTCAGAGGTTTTAAAAGATAACTTTTAAATAACAAGCGGCCCCTTGATCCACAAAGGTTAGATATAACTAGAACTCCTCAATTGGGTTGAACTGAAGTAAGGTCATCTGTTAATGTTGATAAATTTGTCTCTCATTTACGCAAAATCCGGAGATCTTAAACTAATATATTTGATCTCAAATATATTAGTTTTGTTATAGGCGGATTTAGACAAGCATAAAGAGAAGAACAAGAGATCTCATATATTGAGAAAATGTGAAATGTGTAGAGTACATCCAATAGTGAGGTCTCAACCCCTTTATATAGTGGAGGGATGAGCCAAGACGTAAATGAAAATGGGAGTTACAAACATACATAATGACCATCATAATGGTGTTAAACGAGACACTCAATACTCATAAATTATGAGTTACAACACTCCCCCTTGGGTGTCTAATTTACACCAAACTGCACTACACTTCAAAGTCTTGTATCTTCTGATAATCCATCAAACATTCGCCTCGTTAAAACCTTTGCCGGAGAAAACCCTTTGGAAAAACTCCAATCGAAGGAAAAAAATGCGATGTGGATGTCTTGAGCTCTTCATGCATTAGATAAATGTATGCACCAACACACTATACAAGTGTATGCGCCATCTAACTAGAAAAAATTGTGCCTCGTTAAAAACCTTGCTAAGAAAACCCAGTGGGAAAAAACTTGGTCAAAGGACAAAAGAGTACACAAAGTCAGTAGTGAAAAAGGGATATAACCATACATGGTGTGCCTCATTAAAACCTTGTTAGAGAAAACCCAATGGGAAAAAAAACTATAATTGAAGGACAAAAGAGTACACAATGGTTAGAAGTACGCTACTGGATACTCCCCCTGATTTCGATATACTTAGTGAGAATATGATCAAGTTGTGTCTCGTTAAAAAAAACATTGTCAAGGTAAACCTATAGGACAAACCCTTGAACTAAAGAGAAAAAGAGTACATTAGCATTCAACGGGATGCTCCCCCTCACATGTATACGATATGAAGATTCACACGACATTAAGCATTCATCAGGATGCAATCTTCAGTCACACATACAACAAGGTATGTCATTTAGGGTAGCTCAGATAGCTTCCTAAGTCCAATTGCTTTGACAAGTTTTTGGAACGAATACTTTGGCAGTAACTTGGTGAAAAAGTTTGCATGATTCTTTTTCGATCCAATATGTTGTACTTCAATCTTTTGAAGTGTTTGTTGCTCATATGTAAAAAACAACTTTAGCGAAATGTGCTTAGTGGTATCCCCTTTGATGTAACCGTGTTTTTCTTGATCAATAACAGCAGTGTTGTCCTCATAGATGACAATCGGTTCATCGGGATCATGCGCTAAATCACATGTACTTCAGATATGACCAATAACTGCTCGAAGCCATACACACTCTCTAATCGCCTCATAGAGTGCGAGTAACTCAGAGTGGTTCGTCGAAGTAGCAACTAGAGTCTGCTTACGAGATCTCTAGGATATCGCCGTATTCCCAATAGTAAAGACATAACCTGATTGAGAACGCCCCTTATGCGGGTGTCAAGACGAAGGAAGTAACCACCTACTCTTGAGGGAACTTAATCGACCTCTTTTCAGTGATTCCCCTTTTTATCTTTGCCTACCGGTGTTCCTTACGACACGCTGTATTTTCCTCGGACTATCAAAGAAACGGGAAAAAGTCAATCGTTCCCAATCGTCCGATCAAATGCAACGGCGCCAAAAAACACAGATAGGATTTTTATGGAAAATGCAAACAAACAGACCTCGGCCCAAGTACAAACCTCGGTCTGCTGTCGTTTTTGAGATAAAACTTAACAAGTAATAAAAGTGGTACAAGTACCGGATATCGATCCCACAGGGAGGCGTGTGTGAAAAACAATTCTTTCGATGATGCCCAGTTATAAAAGGATTTCCGTGAGGTTTTGGAAGCAATAAGTTGATTTGTTTGTGTGCGTGAAAATTAAATTAACAGAAATCAGTTAGATTAAGAAGCAAAGGGTGTAAAACTCAGTTGAGATAACATAGGTTATTCAGTACTATGATAATAAAAATAGCATCAAATATCTTGGATTTAATATTAAGCGTAACCTCTGAAAGATCAACATATTTTCATATATATGAAATATTATATAATTAAATCAATGCAATCTTCAATGTAACAGTTATTTCATAAACAACCACGTGTAGACATTTTGAATAGTCCATCGTGAAAAGACTTGGACTCAAGCCTTAACCGGGTCAAAACTCCCGTTAAAAGCAACCTCTGAAAGATTGACTCATTTTCATGCGTTGACATAAAAATATACTAGTTTCATATATACTCTTTAATAAAATATCTAAATCCATAATAATGATATCGTCGTTAATATATTATTCGTAAGGTTAATAGTGACTTCTGAAAAGCCAACTCATTTTCATATATATAAAATTATATAATTATTTTGACGTAATCTTCAATGTAACGGAAGTTTCGTAAAAGGCCACGTATATACAATAAAATTATCCATCGAGGAGAAATCTGGACTCAGATTCCAACCGAGTCAAAACTTCCATTAGTGGCGATCTCTGAAAGACCGACCCATTTTCATACAGCAAGATAAAAATATAATATTTATATATATAATCTTCAATGAAACCTTAAAAATAACACATTAACGACGAGAACTATAATTATATCATAGTACTTTTATCCGTATAAATCCCAACTTTATTTTACACCCCTAGCCAGGTTGTCAGGCTGTTATGCTAGACTTCTTAAAATAAAAGATATATAAAAGAAGGCGGTAAATGAAAGCGGTAAATGAAAGCGGTAAATGAAAGCAGTAAATGGTGCAGAAATATAAATATTGCAGAAATGTAAATGTTGCAGGAATGTAAATGAGCAGAAATGTAAATGTTGCAGAAATGTAAATGTTGCAGAAATGTAAATGAGCAGAAATGTAAATGCGGTGGAATTTTAACAACAAGAAACGTAAAAGCAGTTAGATGGTTAGTAGATTGTAAGAAAAGTAAAGACAAAAGGATTCGTACAATACGTTCTCTAGTTTAAAAAAAAACAGAGTAACGAAATCCTTATAAGTAAAATAACAAGAGCGTAGTAACAGAAAAGTAAAGATGAAAAGTAATGTCGAACCAAGTAATTATATATTATTTTAGGCACCTTCCAGCTCAAGTAGTTATGATAGACTGGAAGGGTTTATTACCCAAAGTAATATTATTACGAGAGAACGAAAAGTAACCGGTAACCGACTCCACTCCGACACCCGAGGAGAGAGCGACTCGTGAAAGTCTAACTATTCAAATTACTACTTAAAGAAATAGTAATCTTGGTGTAAGTAACGTTTTGGTTAATCCGATCCCGACACCCAAGGGATGAACAACCGACTACACTACAAAGCGGTAATTCTTCTAAACGAGAAAACGCAACGTTAACGTAACTAGAATTAGATAGAAAGGTGTAAGTTTACAACTAGCTAGACATACATATTTAACTGAACTAAGCCGGGCTCACGGCCCGTTTCTAGAATAATCCTACTAATGGATTGGCCCGTAAACTAAACGATAAAACGAGCCCAAAACGTTACTAAAACATAATCCAAACCGGCGGCCCATGGGAGGCATAACCGGCTGGCCCAAAAATGGTAGAATTCGGCCCATCAAAACAAAATCAAGTAGGTGTTTGGCCCAAGCAACAAATTAAACAAGTTTATCAAGGAGTGCTTAAAATGTTCAAGCCCAAAGTCGCCCATGGCTGCGGCCCAAGCGGCTGTCTTCGGCCCAAAATGGCAGCAGCAAAAGTGGTCCATCGAAATCACGATTCAATAAAACAAAGTAAACAAGTTCAACGATAAGTGTTTGGTAAGTACGAGTCCAAGATACGAGTCCAAAATGATCACAAGAAATGGCCCAAATCGTTGCCATCAGGAACAGCGGCCTAGCTGGTTGTCTTTGGCCCAGCAGCAGCTTATCTTTGCCATCGTCGGCCCACATTCATGATCCAAAATCTCCACTTGCATCCATCATTAGCCCGGTCCATCAACATGGTCCATATTTACAGATTTCGGCCCAGCGATCTTGAGCCCAAAAGTAGCACCTGAAATATAAGAGACGAAAAGGATCAAAACACGGCATTTTTAGCGTTAAAATTGAGGATTGCACGAAAGTTGCGTCAAAATATAAAAACTCGTAATTATAGCGAAAACTATATAAAAACTATTAAAACTAAAAAAAATTTATCCTAAAGTGACGCTAAAAGTGCCTAAACAAGGGTAACTATTTTACCTTTATCACAACCCCAAACTTAAAACGTTGCTTGTCCCCAAGCAACACAAAAAGACAAAATAAAAGACTCAAAGACTCAGACTGACTCAAGACGGAGCAAAAGATATGAAATGCAAATATTTTGGCTAAAAACATTTCACGAAAAATTTATGAAGTTCCTACTATACAATTGAAAAGGTTTATGAGTTAAAAAGGCCACACAACCATGGAATGCAAAATTCAAGTTTGTGCATAGTCGTTATTGGATCAAGAAGAGTTATGTACGTAACCTTTTATCATATGTACCCCAAACTTGAATTTTGGCATCTATCATGAAAATAAAGCTTATCATGTTAAAGTTCCTCAAAGATCACCATATTTAAGGGGCAGTTTACTTGAACACGTACCTGGTAAGCGTTTACCGGTAAAACCGAACACTATCACTACCATATCGAACAATATTTTAGTCTCTCAAAACGGTATCGTACGTAACAATTTACCCGGTAAGCTCTTACCGGGTAAAAGTTGTCGATTCATGTTATCACTCTTACCGGGTAAGATTCTAGTCATTTTTATGTTCGCCCCATAATGTAAATTGACCCGTTAAGCACTTATCGTGCAAGCATCAAATAAACGGCCCCTAAATTAACGTCTAAAAAATAAGACATGAATGGTGCATATCTTAAAATTTCATGGGATGATAGGAGGTTTTCATACAGTTTCTTAAAAATAAAATAAATCATCTAAAGTCTACAAACCCCTTAATTTTTAGATTTCAGAGGCTTTAAGAGGTAACTTTTAAAAAAACAAGCGGCCCCTTAATCCACAAAGGTTAGATATAACTAGAACTCCTTAATTGGGTGGAAATGAGGTAAGGTCATTGATATCGCCAAAATTATACATGTTTTATCTTATGATTTTCCCCCGTTTTGGTTCATTTAACCTCCGAAAAGGCTTATATTCTTCTTTTTGTAGGTTTGGAAGGCATTTGGAAAAAAAGTGCGAAAAAAGGCCAAAAGTTGTGAAAAGTGAAAATCAGGTTGGGCAGAAAGATCTCGCGATCGCGAGATGTGAATCTGGCGTCGCGAGATGAGCTCAACTTGGAGAAAGTTCTAGTCTTTTCAATCTGGCGATCGCAAAATCCTATTTGGCATCGCTAAAAGGATCGACTCTTTAAAGAAGCTTCCAGAACATACGAGAACACTATTTTGGGAAGGGATTTAAGGGCCACGCATCACGAAAGTACACTTCGTGAACGCGAGGTGCGTCGATTGCCTTATAAATACAGCCTTCCAGCCTAGGGTTTGATTCATTCAGAAAATATCACAAATACCGGCTCTGAAATCCATAGCCAAGGAGGAGAGTCGTATGAACCACCAACTAAAGAAGGTGTTTAATCTCAGTGGAGCAACACCGGTTTGTATCCGGAGCCGAATTACTGGTGTACTATCTTCAATAGTTGCACGGTGTGCCTAATGTGCTCATATCTTTATCTTGTTTTCATTATTACTATGTTTAGTGGCTAGATTTCGGTAGTGCTTACTATGGTTTGATGAACTTAGATGATGGTTTGACTTTGTTTTGATTAATAGATTTATGACTTTTGAATGTTTATTGTTTGAGTCCGATTTATGGTTTTAACTATTGCTATTTGAATTTGTTGGTTGGGTTTATTTATTGTCTATGGATTATTGAATAGACTCCTTTCGGTTAATCAATTGTAACGCCCTAAAAAACACGGGCAAATTTAAACCTGGAATATTCGATAACCAAAGAATTCGGCATGACCTTTACTAAAATATTGCATTTCATAACCCTGTATTAGACCCTTACACTTAAAGATTTAGTTTATCAACAAGATGTAAGATAAAGATGTACAAAACAATGAAGTACAACTTGACAACCTAATCAATCTAGTTATGACAAATCACTAGATTAAACGGGGTGTCTAGGTATGTAACTTCCAAAAATAACCACTCTGTGCACGTCTTCCCAAAAGCCCTATCCCACGGGCACTCCTAGTCGCTCTAACAACGGCTCAACACTTCTTAGGTCCATCACTTACTGAACCTCTGTAACATGACCACACCACGACAAGTGTTAGGCTAACGCCTAGTGAGAAACTCAATAAATAAAACAGAATATCATTTAGGAGCGTTGGTTAAAGGCTAAAGATACCATAAATCTCCGGAATCTAAACTCCCAAGAGTATTCTCCAAGTATCCTGTCTCAAATGCAATTAGTCCTTACGAGAGGACACAATAGTAATATAACAAGGTATCACCAACTCAGGAATGTATGTTCATTTAATCAAAGTGTTTGTAACTTTTATAACAAAATCCATTTCAAAGCTCACACCCTAAACTGGTGTAGCACGACGAACTAAAAACGTTTTCAATTAGGTAGCCCCTCAAGTCCCGGTCCTAGTACCCATACCCCTACCCCGTTCTGGTACGGTACCTCAGACCCTCTCTGCCTGTTTTGGTACCCCGTCGGGTCAAACCTCAAGGGCTTACAGAACTATATTGCTACCCTCTAGACGGTACCACCTCCAGGATACGGCTACCCTGTAGTGGATACGCGCTAGGAGCCCAAAGTGGCTTATTCCAAGATTTTAAACATTAAGTCTCAAACTCTCATGCATAAGAGCTTGTACTTATCCCAGTTCCATTTATTTCTCTCATTCATGAATAACAACTTATCTCTATCAGTTTTGCTTAATCATATAGACCATATACGCAACCGTATTTACTTACACACATGTACATGTACACATAGTATTTCCAAACATACATATATATGAAGTCTCATGCATATCATTCATTTATATACATATATAAGAATTCCCTCGAAATAACATTTCCATATCTAAACCCTAGTTAAGAACTATTCACATGTGAATGTAGCTATGAACCTTAAACAACTTTATAACCGGCCTTCATGTTAATCATCAATTTACAACCAAGAATGAGAAGCAACAAGTTACTATGAGGAGCTGTTCTCTTAGGGTTTGTGTGAGAAATTCCCTTGTTTACAACTCCACAACTTAAAACATTAGATCCATCTTTGTTAAACATTTTAGATAGCATATAAAGTAATAGACATGTAGAGAATCTCAACTAGGGTTTGTTAGTGAAAACCCCTAATTTCAAGAAGATTTGTGTCGGATTTGCTGAACATTCTATTTGATCACTAGACGCACAGAAGATGTGTGACATTGCCCCGTGACTGTGCCCAAATGGCATTGTGTCGCGGGCATTGTGTCGGATTTGCTGAACATTCTGTTTGATCACTAGACGCACAGAAGAAATGTGACATTGCCCCGTGACTGTGCCCAAATGGCATTGTGTCACGGGCATTGTGTCGGATTTGCTGAACATTCTGTTTGATCACTAGATGCACAGAAGAAGTGTGACATTGCCCCGTGACTGTGCCCAAATGGCATTGTGTCGCGGGCATTGTGTCGGACTGGTCAGGTGGCTGTTTTTCATCTTAAGGCTACGTGTTTAACCCGAAGTTTGCTTCCCTCACTTTTGTGTGTGCGTGTGTGTCTCAAGATTATGAATTATATGAACAACTTTTGTGCCCCGGTCACAATTGTACCAAAAACGTTCAAAAGTCCTAGGCCCGTATGTGGAGCATATGTATCCTAGATCCAAGGCATCCTACGTAATTCATATGACTGCACCGACCTTCTAGATGTTTACAAGACTTTTATACCAATATATATATATATATACATAAGCTTATAAAGGTTTAATTATTTAGCGGGAAAGATTGGGATGTTACAATCCCTACCGCCTTAAAGAAGATTTCGTCCCCGAAATCGCATCTACTAGAACATGTTTGGGTAACGCCTTTTCATGTCCTCCTCTGATTCCCATGTTACCTTTGCTCCCCGGTGATGCTTCCATTGGACTTTTAGCATGGTCACCTCTATATTCCGCAATCTCTTAACTTTCTTTTCTAAAATAGTTTCAGGTTCCTCGATACATCGACTATTATCAACTCGAACTTCTAACAATGGAATCGTGCTTTCTTCTTCAGCCAAGCACCTTCGAAGATAGCACACATGTAAAGTAGGGTGTATTCCATCCATTTCTGGTGGCAATTCAAGTTTGTATGCATGGAGTTTGATGCGTTCGAGAATAGTGAATGGTCCAAGGAATCGAGGGCTAAGCTTTCCTTGTTTCCCGAATCTGATCAATCCCTTCCATGACGATACCTTTAGCATTACTTTGTCTCCTACTTGGAACTCGATTGGTCTTCTCTTTTTATCCGCATAGCTCTTTTGACGATCATGTGTTACCCTTAGCCTTTCCCGGATTATCTTTACCTTATCTGTCGTCTCTTGAACTATTTCTGGTCCGGCGAATTGCTTCTCTCCGGCCTCAAGCCTTTTGTACTCAAGTTGACTCTTGTACCCAGTCCTTTCTGCAATCCCTCCCAAAAGTGCGATGTAAAACGACTGTCGCGGTCAGACACAATAGATAACGGTACTCCATGAAGCTTTATCACCTCGTCAATATACAATCTCGCCAGTCGGTCCGTTGGCAAGGTTTCTCTCATTACCAAGAAGTGTGCACTCTTGGTCAATTGGTCTACCACCACCCAAATAGTATCGTGTCCTCGAAGCGTCCTCGATAACTTCGTCACAAAGTCCATTGTGACGTGCTCCCACTTCCACTCCGGTATGGGGAGGGGTTATAGACTTCTGTATGGTCGTTGGTGCTTGGCTTTAACTTGCAAGCAAGTGACACATCTCTCCACGTAGCTCGCCACATCAAGTTTCATTATTGGCCACCAATAGTTCAGTTTCAAGTCGCGGTACATCTTTGTACTCCCGGGGTGAATCGAGTACTTTGACTTGTTCGCCTCCTCTAGTAGTAACTCCCGACACCCTCCGATCTTAGGTACCCAAACTCTCCCTTGAAAGAGCGAGTTTCAAACCCCGTCCATCCTCTATTAACAAGAGATGTTGTTTTACCATTGCTTCCTCCTTGAGATTCTCCTCATGTAACGTCTCGACCTGTACGGTCTTGATCTTCTCAGTTAGGCTTGAAATTACTTCAATTCTCGAGACGGTCGGTCGTATAACCCCACTATACTCCTTACGGCTTAAGGCATCAGACCCTACGTTGGCCTTTCCGGGGTGGTAGAGTAACTCGCAATCGTAATCTTTAAGTAGTTCTAACCATTTCCGTTGTCGCATGTTAAGCTCTTTATGATCAAAGATGTACTTCAAACTCTTGTGGTCGGTGTAGAGAGTGCACTTGGTACCGTAAAGGTAGTGCCACCAGGTCGTGCACTGGGTAATTCTTCTCGTGCTCTTTAAGTTGTCTAGAGGCGTACGCAATCACCTTGCCCCTCTGCATCAAGACACATCCTAGTCCCATTTTTTAGGCATCGCTGTACACTACGAAGTCTTCCATTCCTTCGGGTAGGGATAAGATCGGTGCTTCACACAACTTCTTTTGAAGGGTTCTGAAAGCTTGTTCTTGTGTCGGTGTCCAAGCGAACTTTACGTTCTTCCTTGTCAACAGAGTTAGCGGTGACGCGATCTTAGAGAAGTCTTGGATGAATCTTCTGTAGTAGCCGGCTAATCCCAAGAAACTTCGAATCTCCATTAGGCTCTTCGGCGGCTCCCAATTTGTCATCGCTTCTTGATGCGGTAAATAATATATATAAAAAGCGACACAAGTTTTAACCTCTAAAGCCTAACTACTATTACCACATTCACAGGCAAGCGTACCCGATCGCGAGTAATATAGTGTAGGAAAGTCCAGGTATCGTTCTTACCACTGGGAACGGTTAAGCTAGATGTCAACTAAAGCTATAATTAATTAATCTAGAAAAGGGGGTTTTGCTTTTGGAAAATTATTTTGAAAGATAAAGGGTTAATTACATAGGTATGTATCGAACTTGTCACGTTTTATCATTGTATGTACTCAACTTATAAACTTATCATTGTATGTATCGAACTTGCTAGACTTGCCATTGTATGTATCCAACTTTATCAAAACCTATCATTGAACGTATTTTACTTGTCACGAGAGTGTATCGAACTTGAGGTTTTGATAAAGTTGGATACATACAATGGCAATTTTAGAAAGTTCAATACATGCAATGGTAAGTTTATAAGTTAAGTACACACAATGATAAAACGTGACAAGTTCGATACATACCCATGTAATTAACCCAAAGATAAAAGACAATGAATAAACAAACCTAACCAAGAAGTGGAAAACTGATGAACAAACATACATTGGAGATAACTGAATTCATAATGGTTTACTTTTCATGAGATATAGATTAATGATTGCTGTCAAAATTTAAGCACATAGCACCCAAGCATGAATATCTAAAATTATAAACCAGGTTGGTCTTCCTAGCCCTAATACATGGACTGGTTGTCAGGCAGTCTAGTAAAAGTCACCCAATTCTATCGCTATTGCACGAAACTCTACTATCTAGTTGCTCTCGGTCCGAGCTAACCACCTAACACAACTCTCCGTGTTACCGAAGTGAAGGTCAAGAAAGGTTGATTATCCTAACGAAGTCTATCTATTCTGGTCAAACAAATACACCCAACCAACGAGTTCAAATAACCATACAATGCAAATTAAACTGGAATCAAAGATAAACATTCAACAAACCATTCATCTATTTAAAATAAATATCCAAAGTATTTAAACCATAATGAAAACACAAAAGGAATCAGTACATAGACATACTAATCATAAATGCATAAGCAAACCGACTAAAGACCGGCAGATTTGTTGTAGCATTCCCTCGAATCTCCTCCGTTGTCGTCACATCGAGCCTCCGGCTTCTTGGGTTGGAAACCCTAAGCGGCTCCCATCCTAACTGACCTAACTAAACTATGAGAGAATTGAATAGAAAACTGGATTGTGGATTGAATCAAACTGAATGACCCAAGGCTGTATTTAAAAGAAAACTCGGCAGGCCCGTTTCGCATTCGCGAAACGGCATCTTCGCGGAGCGAAACATGCGACAACCAAAACCCTAATCTTCTGGAAGCTTCCAAGAGAAAAGTCCCCATTTTCACGGTGTGAGCAGAAGCTTCGCGGCGCGACCAAGTACCTCGCGGCGCGAGCATAACAAAATCAGCTTCCAGATTCTCCATTTGATTTTCCAGAATATTTCATTACCTTATCTATTGAAGATCCGTCTTTTGGAGGAAGTCATCCATCTTTGGGAGCAAGAAAGCAGTCTTAGGAGCCAAGAAAAATCCATATTTCCAAAGTGTGCACAAAAGTCTCCTTTTTGACGCTTTTTACCCTCTTTTTATACTTTTACGCACAAGCACCTCCAAAACCTACAAGATTAGGATTTACACTTTTTTAAGTCAAACAGTATCACAAAAACTCTCAAATTAAATACAAAAGTGGAGAATTAGCACGAGTAAAATATGTATAATTTTGGAGTTATCACTTCTATCTTCAAAGGGTGAACCTTTACTCCTTCTCGTGACACCACGTGTCCGAGGAATTGAACCTCTCGGAGCCAGAATTCACATTTAGAGAATTTGGCGTACAATCTCTCGTAACGCAACACTTCTAGAATCTCCCTAAGATGTCGCTCATGCTCCTCTTCGTCCTTTGAGTAAACCAAGATATCGATAAACAAAATAACCGATTTATCCAGAAAAGGTCGACAGACTCGGTTCATCAAATCCATGAATATCGCCGGCGCGTTGGTTAGTTCAAAAGGCATAACCAAGAACTCCTAGTGTACATAGTGGGTCCTGAATGCTGTCTTTGGCACGTCTTCTTCTCTCACCTTGACTTGATGGTACCCCGATCGATGATCTATCTTTGAGAAACACCCCGCTCCTTGGAGTTGGTCAAAAAGATCGTCAATCCGTGGCAAGGGGTACTTATTCTTCATCGTCACCTTGTTCAATACGCGGTAGTCGATGCACATGCGCATTGTGTCATCCTTCTTCTTGACAAAGAGTACCGGTGCTCCCCATGGTGACGAACTTGGCCTCACGAAACCTTTGTCATAAAGCTCTTTCAATTGATTCATCATTTCTTACATCTCAGCTGGTGCAAGACGGTAAGGTGCTCGAGCGATCGGCGCGGCTCCCGGTAGTACGTCGATTCTAAATTCCACTTGTCGTTCGGGAGGTAATCCTGGTAGATCGTCCGGAAAGACATCCGGGAATTCGTTAGCTATTCTCACCTCTTCTATCTTGCTCTTCTCCACTTTGACGTTCACCACGTAAGCTAGGAACGTCGAATACCTCTTCGCTAAGTATTTTCTTGCCTATCTCTAGATGTCCACTCGCTACTTTTATTAGGGGTGAGCAAAAACCGGACCGGAAACCGAAAAAAACCGAAAAAAAAACCGAAAAACCGAAACCGAAAAAACCGAAAACCGAAAAAAACCAAAAAATCGAACCGAAACCGAAAACCGAAAAACCAAATGGTTCGGTTTCGGTTTTGGCTCCAAAACCGAACCGAAAAAACCGAACCGGACCGAAAATATTATGTATTTAAAATTTTATATTATATATATAATATATATTTACATATATATTTTAGAATTTTATATTATATATATAAATTAGATATATTGTCGATTAATCGATTTTCTTCTTAATCTTTCACAAAACTAGCAATTCTAACACCTCTTATGTACTCTTTAATTTTCAATTTCATATACTTCTAAATTTTGAACTATTAGGCTTCAAGTCTCAAGCTTGTATGTTTCTATCTTATCTTCAATAAATTGGTTTTTAAGAATGCAAACATATTTTTTGAACAACTTAAAGGAAAATTGTCAAGTTGAAAAATGGAAGAAATATAGAGTTATTCACCGAAAAACCGGGGAAAAACCGAAAAAAAAACCAAAAAAAGAAAAAAAAAATCCGAAAACCGAACCGAAAAAACCGAAAACCGAACAACGCTTGGTTTTCGGTTCGGTTTTTGCCAAAAACCGAACCGAACCGAACCGTGCTCACCCCTAACTTTTATTACTAGTGCCTCGCTAAGTGTGCTAGTCGGTAGTTTCAACGATTTGCAAAAAGTTGTGGACACAAAGGAATAATCCGCACCGGAATTAAAAAGTACAAAAGCGGGCTTGGAGTTGAGTAGGAACGTACCCGACACCACTTTTGCCGTCTCCTTTGTCGCATTTTACGTCATCTGGAATGCTCTCCCCGGTGCCCTGGGTGTGGCTACCTTCTTAGCTTGACTCCCCGAACCTTGGCTCCTTGTGTTCCCTTTCAGCTTGGGACACTCGAACCGAATATGCCCCACTCCTTGACATTCATAGCATACTGTTTAGGTGAAATTTTATCATCGAACGATCGAATGATTAGAATCGTAAGATATCTTCCAGGATGATATTCCTGTATTAAGATAAGGTCCTGGAATAAAGATATAACTACCATCAAACAAAGACAAGTGATCATCGAAGATAAAAAGAAGTAGATCGTGCGATATCATCATATGATCGTACGATTGAACTAACGATATACATGTTCAAGTTTGCTCTTATTGCAGGAAAGATTATCCAAGATAACCTCGAAGCATAGTCAACACCTATCAAGCCTGATATGACCGTTCGAACAAGATACGCTCGTCTTAAAGAACTTAGACGTTACGATCGCAAAACCAGCTTCAGTTATATCCGTTGCATTTATTGCTCAATAATGGATGAACAGTTACAAGATCAACAACTATAAAAAGAGAATCAAGACAACACATTCGGGACAACTGATTCTAAGAGAGAAATAGCAATACCAATATTATTCTTTGTATTTACGTTCGATAGCATTCATTTCCTTATTGTAATCGTACGATACAACTGTAACATCGAGGATATCACCCCTTATTGGTGATCAATAGTGCAACGTCGACTATCCTATTTAGTCGGCCGCAGGTTTTTTCCTCGATTCTGAGGTTTTTCCTGCGTCATCAATCTTTTTGTCTATTTACTTTCATTTATCGCACGTTTTATCGAACAAGAGTTCTTTCTTTTGACGATTTTGCCTCACGACATCTTACGATAATAACTTAAGTAAATTTTTACACAAACAGTTTGGCGCCCACCGTGGGGCCCGTTTTGAGAAAATCTTGTTCGATAAGGCGTCAGCTTACTAACCTATTTCTTCGAGCTTCTTCGTGAACTAAGTGCAGGAAAATGTCGAGCGGTTCTCAACCAACCTTGCAACAACAATTGGCAGCAGCACAAGAACAAATCCAATGGTTGAATAATCAGAATTTACAAATGAATGGCGAACTGTCTAGATTGAGAGCATCGAATCCACAAACTTCTCACATTCCAGTTTCCATTCATCAACCGAGGCCATTCTTCCCTCAAAATCAACCCTATGTTCCTCAACAACCATTTGTCCAGCCACAAATATCACAACCTTTTATCCCACCGCAAGTGTCGCAAGTTAGCTTACCACCGCCACCTCCAGTCAACAACCCGCGTCCTATCTTCCCTCCATTACCATCAGGTCCTTACCCAGGAACAACCACGTTCACTTACAACCAACCTCAAGCAGGGCCTCGTCCCTTTGTACCTTTTCCAGAACCTATATCGCACGTTCCCACCGCAGCTACCCCATAACTCATATTCCAAA
This sequence comes from Centaurea solstitialis, assembly GCA_030169165.1. NCBI lineage: Eukaryota > Viridiplantae > Streptophyta > Magnoliopsida > Asterales > Asteraceae > Centaurea > Centaurea solstitialis. The sequence continues at coordinate 75,489,274 of CM058042.1, read as the reverse complement.
CTTATCGAACGTTCCAGGAACCTCCAGTAATCCACCTATCACTGACATCGTGGATGTTCGACTGAAAATGCTAGAAGAACAAAACAAAGCAATGCACGCATTGTTAACCAAACTTCCTGGAGCTGCCGTACCCATCGAAGTTGAACCTAAAACCGGATTCCAAGCCTCGCCCTATATCGATGAGATTGCTTTCGTTGATATTCCCAAAAAATATAATATCCCAGCCTTCACACCAAAATATTCTGGAATCTCTGATCCTGTGGAACACATCGCACAATACAAGCAACTAGTATGGACAGTTCCTATTCCGACCCAGTTTCAAGAAATTTGTATGTGCAAAGGCTTTGGATCAACACTTACCGGAGCTGCGTTGCAATGGTTAATCAATTTGAAACCCAAGAGCATCGCATCGTGGTCTGAATTAGTAAACCAGTTTACTCGGTAGTTTGCAAGCAGTCGCAAGATGGAGAAACAAACAAGCGATCTCTACTATGTTGTGCAAAAAACAGGGGAAACCATTCGTGATTATTTTAACAGGTTCAATGCAGAAATGATCGAAGTTAAGAACTGCGATGTGCGGACTGCGATCGAAGCATACAAACGTGGGTTAGATACATCCTCGGAGTTATACACAGATCTAACGAAGTATCCACCAGAAAACTTCGATGATGTACGAGCTCGTACGTTGGCCCACATGAGGATCGAAGATGACGCAATCTTCCGGCGTAAACATTCGAACGATAAGAAGAATCTTGGAGCACAGAAACACGATTTCAAACCTAAACGAGTAAACAAGATTGAGAATTCCCGACGCGATCATAATAAACGTTCGAACCAAGGTACAGGTAAAGTAAGATATCCAGATTTGTCAACTTACCATTTTGCAGGTACAACGAAAGACTTGGTGGATTCTCTACGGAACTTGGAAGTTAACATACGATGGCCCAAAAAACCAGAGAATCCTAGCAAGGACAAAGACCAAACAAAATGGTGCGACTTCCACAACGACCACGGACACAATACAGATGATTGTATTAGCTTGAAGAAGGAGATCGCGTACCTCAAATCAAACGGACATCTTAAAAATCTTCTCGACGATAGCTGTTTGTGTAAAAATTTACTTAAGTTATTATCGTAAGATGTCGTGAGGCAAAATCGTCAAAAGAAAGAACTCTCGTGCGATAAATGAAAGTAAATTGACAGAAAGGTTGATGACGCAGGAAAAACCTCTGAATCGAGGAAAAAACCTGCGGCCGACTAAATAGGATAGTCGACGTTGCACTATTGATCACCAATAAGGGATGATATCCTCGATGTTACAGTTGTATCGTATGATTACAATAAAGAAAAGAATGCTATCGAATGTGAATACAGAAAATAATGTTGTTATTGCAATTTTTCTCTCGGAATCAGTTGTCTTGAGTGTAGGATCTTGAATCTCTTTTATAGCTGCTTGGATCGTAACTGTTATCCCATAATTGAGCTATAAATGCAACGGTCATAACTGAAGCTGAATTCTCGATCGTAACGCCTGAGTTTTTAATGAGGGTATATCTTTGTTCAAACGGTCAGAATTAAGCTCGATGGACGATGGCTGTGCTTCGTGGTTATCTTGGATAAGCTTTCCTGCAATAAGAACAAACTTATACATGTATATTGTTAGTTTAATCGTACGATCATATGATGATATCGCACGATTATCTTCGATGACCACTTGTCTCTGTTTGATGGTAATTATATCTTTACTTCAGGACCTTATCTTAATACAGGAATATCATCCTGGAAGATATCTTACGATTCTAATCGTTCGATCGTTCAATGATAAAATTTCACCCAAACAGTTTTCCCCAAGATTTAGAAAATATGTTATAGATTTTCTGAATCTTATACCTGTAAAATCAAATCGTTAGTACATTAATTTTATCGTGATTAATTCGTTGAATATGAACCGGTTTTCACGTTAACGGCGTTATAACTTGGTTATTTTGCTAGCTGTCAATGCAACGGTTATATGGGACAGGTGTCGATACTCGATTCGACCTCAATTTCTTGGGAAGGAGTTTAATTTCATATAAAGGTAAGATTTCATCCATAATTATCACAAAATCTTTTCCAATTTCGAATTCAAATTCCACTCCAACCGAATCCTTCTAATCCTTAAGAAGATTTAGATCCAATTCGCCTATAAGGTATCTTTCTTTTCCTTGTTTCAATTTAGTTCATGCGTTTGAAAGTTAGGCCTGAGAAGAATCCTAGGAATTTCGACTTGCTGCGTTTCGACAGATTACATAGGAGTTTAGATCGTCTTAGTTTTAGAGAAATCATGGAGGTTAGGAGTACAATCCAGGGAGAAATTGACTTAATCCACCTTAGGAAGCTTGCTAGGATGCCTAAGGAGGCTGTAATCAAATCACCCGGTGAGGTTAGACCCGCCGATGCTCCGGCCGGTTTCTTTGCATTGTTCGAATACCCCTTTAAGATTGGGTTTACCTGGCCTTACAGTCCTCTATCTCGTGCCTTCATGACACGATTTAGTCTATCTCCTGGACAGCTCATGCCCCAATTCTGGAGGGTTGTGAGCGTCATCGAACGAGTGACTGAAAACTGGGGTAGAGCTCCTTTCACCGTCGATGACCTTCTCACGGCGTATACCGTGAAGGTTTCTGATTACGATAGGTATGGGATTTATCCCAAGGGTAGGGGTGATGCCATGTTAGTACATGGTACTCAAGCGTTCGATCGAGGGTGGAAGGCTCGATATGCATTCGTACGATCCTCGTCCGTTTTGGAGGAAGGTGGATGGGTGGCCCCAGAATGGAACCCACTAGGTATAGGATGTTTTGTGTATTTTTGCTTTGTTTCGATTTTATCGTATAATTTCTTATCGTGTGTTTCTTTTTGCAGAGATCGAGTTTTCTTTCGAGGAATCCACCAAGGCTGTTAATCGCTTCTTAGAGTACGGTGTTCAAGAAAGATCATACGCCAGATCGAAGGGAAAAAGCCCAAGGGAGGATAGCGACGAAGAGCTTGAAGTTCAAGTGTTGAGTGAAGAAGAAGAAGAAGAAGAAGAGATGGAAGGTAAATCGCACGATGATTTTCATCTTCTTATGTTTTCTTAACTTTATCGTACGATATTAATGTGTGTTTTTTGCTTTATTTTAGGTCAAAAGAAGTCTTCGAAGAAGTTGGCAAACACGGCGGCGGCCAAAAGAGCTTTGGAGAAGAAGAAGGGGGTAAGTGGCATGGAGCCACAACTCAAGAAGACGAGGTCTTCTTCGGGTGCGTCGATCTCATCGAAGGATGCCACACGACAGGCGGACGATGTGGTTGACGCAACCCCGATCCACAGTGTTCCTCCTCCTACGATGTCTCCCTCGATGCCAAAGGAGAAGAGAGCTCCAGTCAAGCCTCCGAAGGGGAAGGAGGGTGAGACATCGATCAACATATCCTTGCCTTCAAATTTCCTCGATGGTGATGTTATCAACCAAGATGACCTCTTTCCTGCCATCGAACAATATTTGCTTCCATCGCAGAAGGCTCACATGGATACACGTCGGATTGGCGAGCTCGATGCTGGTGCAGTCGGATACTCCTTCATGGTAAGTTTTTCTTTATCTTACGATGTTTTATCTTACGATGTTATAATCGTGTGTTCTAACCATCTTATTTCTATACAGGCTTTCCAGGCGTGTCTCGGTCTTCATCAAAGATTGGAGACCGTTCAGAGGGACATGAAGATGAAGATGTCCAGTGAAAGGGCTGCGGTGAACGAGGCTAAGAAGGCTAAGGAGAAGGCATCAAAGATGGCTGCTGATCTGGAGGCCAAACGGGTTGAGGCGGATGATCTGATGGCTAAGTTGGATGAGGCTGAGCACGTTCGATCGGACCAACGTGCAAGGCTCACAGCGGCCAACAATCGTATTGCTAAGCTGGAGGAAGATCTTGCTGCATCGCGTGTGGAGATGGCAGATCGCGAGAAGGCCCTATCATCTGAGATCCAGGATCTCACAGATGAGATGGTGTTATCCAGGATGGTGGCCCGTGCAGCCGTAATACGCCAATTTATTGGTGGCACGTACACCATCGAGGCTGCTAAGGGTGAGCTGGGGGCCTTCCGTGATGCGATGGGATCTGATGAGCTCCTGGATGCTGATGATGCAAAGGATGCCGATGAGGAGGAGGAGGATGCTGAAAAGAGCAAAGAGGCTGAAGTCACGATGATCGAGGAGGAGGATAAAAATGAAGATGCCTCTGGATCCGGCATCGTGGACAAGGCTGCTGAAGTCACTCCTTCTATCGTAGAAGTTAGTGTAGAAGAGGGTGCTGGCGTAGAGGCCACCCCTGAAGTTTAAATTATCAATCGATGTAATCATAGTACTTTAAGTACTTTTTTTAATGAAATTATCTATTTTTGCAATCGTGCGATGTTTCAGTACTTTTTATTTTTGTCCTAAGTACTTTTAATAAATAGATAATCGTGCGTTTTTAGCTGATTCTGTGTTTTAAGGCCTTAATTAATCGTGCGTTTTGACTTGCGATGTTTATGAGTTTAAGGCATTTGAAGAATTTTTTAGAAACGTTTCTGTTAATCGTGCGTCAGGCGTTTTGACTTGCGCTCTTGCGATTTGAAATTGATGCATCTTTTAAGTTCTATGCGTTTTGAGCATGTTGTTTTATCGGGTGATGTTTGCCACAGATCGTGCGATGTCTTGCGAGAATCGTGCGTTACCTGCGAATAAAATTGGCTAAGGGGTGGCCGTTGGATTGACCAACGGCGCTCCGATGCCTAAGTCAGTAATCGTTCGATAGAATAATAATTAAGAAAATGAAAAGGGTTTTAGAAGTAATACCTCTTTAGATGAGTTGCATTCCAACTACGTGGGATTTCATTACCTTCGATGGTTGAAATCTTATAAGCACCTTTCCCAACGATCTTAGTAATGATGTAAGGTCCTTCCCATTTGATGGAAAGTTTTCCAGCGTTCGATTCCTGTGTATTTGGAAAGACACGTCGTAGGACATGATCTCCAACTTGAAATACCTTGATCTTTACCTTTTTATTGAAGTAACGTTCGACCATGGCTTTCTGCGATGCCATTTTTTGAAAGGCTTTCTCTCTTAGTTCTTCCAAAGCATCGATATCGTAACACAAGTCTATCGAGTTTTGTTCAATCGTACAATGTCGAGCAACAGGAACCTGTGACTCGATTGGAAGGACTGTTTCACATCCATATACTAGGGAAAAGGGAGTTTGTCCAGTTGAGGTTCTTGGTGTCGTGCGATTTGCCCACAAAACAGATGGTAACTCTTTGACCCATCGACCCTTTGCAGCTTTCAACCTCTTTCGAATGGAATTAATAATGGTCTTGTTGCTGGATTCAGCCAAGCCGTTGGATTGTGGATATCTTGGGGTCGATGTAATGAGTTTTATCCCACGTTCATCGCAGAACTTTCGAGTTCTCTCACTTATAAATTGGGACCCATTATCGCACGTTATTTCTGATGGCACTCCAAACCTGTAAATAATGTTAGTTTGGATAAAGGAGATAACTTCTTTATCCCTAACCTGCGAGAAAGCTGCGGCTTCAATCCATTTAGAGAAATAATCGGTAAGAACAAGTAAAAACACTTTTTGACCTGGAGCAGGTGGTAATTTTCCTACGATGTCCATCCCCCATCGCATGAATGGCCATGGGATTAAGACAGAGTGTAGGGGTTCAAAAGGTAGATGTGACGTACCTGAGTGTCTTTGACAAGCATCGCACCTTTGAACATACCTTATCGAGTCCTCTCGAAGAGTAGGCCAATAATACCCTTGCCTCGAGATTCTGTTAGCAAGGCTTCTGCCCCCAGAATGGTTTCCACATTCTCCATCGTGCATTTCTTGAAGGATTTGATCGACTTGTTGCTTATTTACCACGCATCGTAAGATTAGACCCGTTGTGGATCTTCGATACAGTTGATCATTGAAAATCGTGTATCGAGAGCTTTTAAGTCTGATTTTCCGGGCCTCTAACTTGTCTTCAGGGAGTTGGTCATTCTTGAGGTAGTTCCATATATCGTTTGACCAACCGTGGTTTTCTTCGATCATTTGAACTTCTTCGATTATTGGTGACATAAGATGTATTATCGGAACGCTTTCTAGAGTTGGTTCGTTGAATGCGGATCCCAGGTTAGCTAAAGCATCGGCTTGCATGTTCAGATCTCTTGGGATTTGTTCTATCGAGAACTTATCGAATCGTGCGATCTTATCTTTTGCAATCTTGAGGTACGATATCATCTTTGAATCTTTTGCCTGGAATTCGCCATTGATTTGGTTCACAACTAGTAGCGAATCACTTCGTACATGTAGCCATCGTGCTCCTAAGTTATATGCCATATCCAATCCAGCGATCAAGGCTTCATATTCTGCTTCGTTGTTCGTGGTTTTGAACTCACATCGTACCGAATACACCATATTGCCCCATGTGATGATTTCAGGACTACTCCCAATCCTGATCCTCGTGCGTTAGAAGCTCCGTCAACCTGCATGGTCCATGGTTCGTTGTCGTGAATCATCACATTACTGATTTCATCGTACGATAGTTCTTCGATCCCAGGACTGAATTCAGCTACGAAATCTGCTAACGCTTGAGACTTTATCGCTGTTCTTGGTTGATATGTTAGATTGAAGCTGCTAAGATAAATGCTCCATTTTGCTAATCGTCCTGTAAGTTCAGGCTTACGAAGTACGATCTTAAGAGGATAGTTAGTAACAACGATTATATGATGCGATTCGAAATAGTGTCTTAACTTTTTAGCTGCAGTTACGAGGCCAAGTAAGAGCTTTTCCATAGACGTGTACCTTGTTTCAGCATCGAGGAAAGACTTACTTATATAATAGATAGGTTGCTGATGTTGGTCACCTTCTCGTACGAGCACTGCGCTAACAGCGTTGTTACTTACAGCGAGGTACAATTGCAAGCTCTCTCCTTCGATTGGTTTCGTCAACAGTGGAGGATTGGACATGTACTTCTTTAAGCTTTGTAGTGCTTCCTCGTGTGCCTCTGTCCAATCGAAGCCTTTGTTCTTTCGAAGCACGTTGTAGAACAAGTGACACTTATCGGATGACCGTGAGATGAACCTGTTCAGGGCCGCTACTCGCCCAGTCAGCTTTTGTACCTCTTTTACATTCCTTGGTGACTGGATTTCCAGGATTGCTTTGATCTGCTCTGGACTCGCCTCGATCCCTCGTCGCGTAACCATGTATCCAAGAAACTTACCCGCACGCACTCCGAAAGAGCACTTGGTTGGGTTGAGTTTCATCTTGTATTCCCGTAATATATCGAACGATTGCTTTAGATGCTGGATGTGATCTTGTGATCGTTCCGATTTTACGAGCATATCGTCGATATATACTTCCATCGTACGTCCGAGATGATCTTTGAACATCCTGTTTACGAGCCTTTGGTACGTTGATCCAGCATTCTTGAGACCAAATGGCATTACTTTGTAACAGTATATGCCCTTATCGGTCATAAACGCAGTCTTCTCTTGATCGTCTTTATGCATTAGAATCTGATTATATCCGGAATAAGCGTCCATGAACGTTAGTAACTCGTGCCCCGCTGTTGCATCGACCATCGCATCGATGTGTGGCAGAGGAAAGGGATCCTTTGAACAAGCTTTGTTTAGGTCTGTGAAGTCAATGCATACTCGCCACTTTCCATTCTTCTTTTGGACTACCACCACGTTGGCGAGCCAATCTGGATACTTTACTTCTCGAATTTTTCCCGTTTTGAGTAGATTTTCTACTTCCTCGTTGATCACCTTGTTGCGTTCTGGTGCAAACTTGCGTCTTTTTTGCTTAACGGGTTTAAACGTAGGATCCACATTCAACTTGTGCGATATGATGTTAGGATCTATCCCCACCATATCCTCGTGTGACCACGCAAAACAATCCGAGTGTTCCTGCAAAAAAGAAATTATACTATTTTTTATATCGGGGGTTAGAGTTGCACCTACGAAGACCTTACGATCAGGATGTTTGTGATCCAACACGACTTCTTCCAATTGAAGATCATCGTACGATCGTACTCCATCCTGGCTCTGTAATTGCTAGATATCGTGCGGTTTGGCCTTCATCGTAATCTTGTAGCACTCCCTTGCGATTTTCTTTTCACTGACTATCTCTTGCACGCCCCATGGAGATGGGAATTTGATCTTCTGATGATACGTTGATGGTACGGCCTTCATATCGTGGATCCAAGGTCTTCCAAGTATAGCGTTATAAGCGGAAGGACAATCAATGACGTTGAACTTTGTTTGCTTATTTATGCCCTTAGCGAAGACTGGTAGTATGATCTCTCCAAGAGTACTAGTTGCATCTCCGTTGAATCCAATTAGTGTCGTTGTTCGTCGTACGATGTTGGATCGATCAATACCCATGATCTTAAGTGTTTCTGCGAATATCACGTTGGCTGAGCTGCCTCCGTCGATTAGTACTCTCTTGGTTAGACAGTTACCAATTGTCAACTGAATAACCAGTGCATCATGGTGTTTTTGATGACCATCTGACATATCTTCGATATCGAACGATATCTTCGTTGCATCGAGCTCTTTTTCTTCCGTAGTCCTGGATTCATTTGGGATGGGATGTCCTTCAGGCCCTTCTCGTGCGTGCCTTTTTGCCGCAGAATAGGTGAGGCCACACACTTCTGATCCACCTGTAATGCAGTTTACAACCTTCGTTGGAACGGGTGACGTTGGTCTTTTTGAATCATCGCCTAGAAGGTTTTTAAGATGTCCGTTCGATTTGAGGTACGCGATCTCCTTCTTCAAGCTAATACAATCATCTGTATTATGTCCGTGGTCGCTGTGGAAGTCGCACCATTTTGTTTGGTCTTTGTCCTTGCTAGGATTCTCTGGTTTTTTGGGCCATCGTACGTTAACTTCCAAGTTCCATAGAGAATCCACCAAGTCTTTCGTTGTACCTGCAAAATGGTAAGTTGACAAATCTGGATATCTTACTTTACCTTTACCTTGGTTCGAACGTTTATTCTGATCGCGTCGGGAATTATCAATCTTGTTTACTCGTTTAGGTTTGAAATCATGTTTCTGCGCTCCAAGATTTTTCTTATCGTTCGAGTGTTTACGCCGGAATGGTGTCATCTTCGATCCTCATGTGTGCCAGCGTACGAGCTCGTACATCATCGAAGTTTTCTGGTGGATACTTCGTTAGATCTGTGTATAACTCCGAGGATGTATCTAATCCACGTTTGTATGCTTCGATCGCCGTCCGCACATCGCAGTTCTTAACTTCTATCATCTCTGCATTGAACCTGTTAAAATATTCACGGATGGTTTCACCTGTTTTTTGCACGACATAGTATAGATCGCTTGTTTGTTTCTCCATCTTGCGACTGCTTGCAAACTGTCGAGTAAACTGGTTTACTAACTCAGACCACGATGCGATACTCTTGGGGTTCAAATTGATTAACCATTGCAACGCAGCTCCGGTAAGTGTTGATCCAAAGCCCTTGCACATGCATATTTCTTGAAACTGGGTTGGAATAGGAACTGTCCACACTAGCTGCTTGTATTGTGCGATGTGTTCCACAGGATCAGAGATTCCAGAGTATTTTGGTGTGAAGGCTGGGATGTTATATTTTTTGGGAATATCAACGAGAGCAATCTCATCGATATAGGGTAAGGCTTGGAATCCAGTTTTAGGTTCAACTTCGATGGGTACGGCAGCTCCAGGAAGTTTGGTTAACAATGCGAGCATTGCTTTGTTTTGTTCTTCTAGCATTTTTAGTCGAATATCCACGATGTCATTGTGTGGTGGATTACTGGAGGTTCCTGAAACGTTCGATAAGTTTGGAATATGAGTTATGGGGGTAGCTGCGGTGGGAACGTGCGATATAGGTTCTGGAATAGGTATAAAGGGACGAGGCCCTGTTTGAGGTTGGTTGTAAGTGAACGTGGTTGCTCCTGGGTAAGGACCTGATGGTAACGGAGGAAAGATAGGACGTGAGTTGTTGACTGGAGGTGGCGGTGGTAAGCTAACTTGTGACACTTGCGGTTGGATAAAAGGTTGTGATATTTGTGGCTGGACAAATGTTTGTTGGGAAACATGGGGTTGATTTGAGGGAAGAATGGCCTCGGTTGATGAGTGGAAACTGGGATGTGAGAAGTTTGCGGATTCGATGCTCTCAATCTAGACAATTCGCCATTCATTTGTAAATTCTGCTCATTCAACCATTGGATTTGTTCTTGTGCTGCTGCCAATTGTTGTTGCAAGGTTGGTTGAGAACTGCTTGCCATGTTCCTGCACTTAATTCACAAAGAAGCTCGAAGAAATAGGTTAGTAAGCTGACGCTTTATCGAACAAGATTTTCTCAAAACGGGCCCCACGGTGGGCGCTGTTTATGCCAAAAATTGCACAAATTACGTCGTAAGATTATTTGTGAGGCTAAACCGTCGAGAGAAAGAAACGTTTTTGATAAAACGTACGTAAAACGAAGAAAACGAAGTAAAATGAGACAAGAGGTTTGATGACGCAGGAAAAAAACCTCAAAACGAGGAAAAAACCTGCGGTCGACTTAAGATCAAGTCGACATTCCACTATGTATCACCAACTAGGGGTGATATCCTTGTTGTTACAGCATTGATCGTACGTTTACAAGTAGAAAAATAATAACGATCGTACGATAATTACAGTAGATCGTATACTAATCTAGGAAAATATAGTAGAATTCTTGATTGCTCGAGAGAAAACGTGTTGTTGTCTCTTGAAGAGTTGTCCCGAGAATGAGCTCCAATCCTCTTTTTATAGGCTTCTCTCTTGTAACCGCTTCGGGAGTTAATGCTCATTAATGGCGATGTTTGTAACGGTCATAACGGTCGTTCTGCATTAATTACTCTTAATGTTGTCGGTTGTAACGGTCGAGCATTAATGTGTAGTAATGTGAATAACGGTCGTGTCTTTAGTGAACTTGAATCCTTGTCGTCGGTTACACTTTGACTTGTAAAGACTTGGTCTTTAACCTGTAATAAACACACTTGAATAACAGATATGTTACTGTTAGAGGAATAACATAAGACATCTTACGTTACAGTGATACATCGTACGATATGAGTATGATAATCGTTCGATCATGCATTAAATTCGTACGAGGGTACATATGGCTTATCTCAGGACCTTATCTTAATACAAGATTATGATCCGATGTATGATCTTACTTATTCTTGTCGTCGTCGTACATTGCGTGAATTTTTACCCAAACAGGCGCCAAACTGTTTGTGTAAAAATTTACTTAAGTTATTATCGTAAGATGTCGTGAGGCAAAATCATCAAAAGAAAGAACTCTCGTTCGATAAATCGTGCGATAAATGAAAGTAAATTGACAGAAAGGTTGATGACGCAGGAAAAACCTCTGAATCCTGCGGCCGACTAAATAGGATAGTCGACGTTGCACTATTGATCACCAATAAGGGATGATATCCTCGATGTTACAGTTGTATCGTATGATTACAATAAAGAAAAGAATGCTATCGAATGTGAATACAGAAAATAATGTTGTTATTGCAATTTTTCTCTCGGAATCAGTTGTCTTGAGTGTAGGATCTTGAATCTCTTTTATAGCTGCTTGGATCGTAACTGTTATCCCATAATTGAGCTATAAATGCAACGGTCATAACTGAAGCTGAATTCTCGATCGTAACGTCTGAGTTTTTAATGAGGGTATATCTTTGTTCAAACGGTCGGAATTAAGCTCGATGGACGATGGCTGTGCTTCGTGGTTATCTTGGATAAGCTTTCCTGCAATAAGAACAAACTTATACATGTATATTGTTAGTTTAATCGTACGATCATATGATGATATCGCACGATTATCTTCGATGACCACTTGTCTCTGTTTGATGGTAATTATATCTTTACTTCAGGACCTTATCTTAATACAGGAATATCATCCTGGAAGATATCTTACGATTCTAATCGTTCGATCGTTCAATGATAAAATTTCACCCAAACAATAGCTCGAAAAGACCAACATCACCCGTTCCAGCGAAGGTGGTAAATTGTATTACAGGAGGATCAGACGTGTGCGGTCTTACCTATTCCGCAGCAAAAAGGCACGCACGTGAAGGGCCCGAAGGACATCCAATCCCAAGTGAATCCAGATCTACAGATGATAAAGAACTCGATGCAACGAAGATATCGTTAGATATCGAAGATATGTCAGACGCTCATCAAAAACACCACGATGCTTTGGTCATTCAATTAACCATTGGTAATTGTTTAACCAAAAGGGTGTTGATCGATGGAGGCAGCTCAGCAAACGTGATATTCGCAGAAACACTCAAGATCATGGGTATCGACCGATCCAGCATTGTACGACGAACAACAACGTTAATCGGATTCAACGGAGATGCAACCAGTACGCTTGGAGAGATCATACTACCAGTCTTCGCTAAGGGCATAAACAAACAAACCAAGTTCAACGTCATCGACTGCCCTTCCGCTTACAACGCTATACTCGGAAGACCTTGGATCCACGATATGAAGGCCGTACCATCAACGTACCACCAGAAGATCAAATTTCCATCTCCATGGGGCGTACAAGAGATCATAAGTGAAAAGAAAATCGCAAGGGAGTGCTACAAGATTACGATGAAGGCCAAACCACACGATATCTAGCAATTACAGAGCCAGGATGGAGTACGATCGTACGATGATCTTCAGTTGGAAGAAGTCGTACTAGATCACAAACATCCTGATCGTAAGGTCTTCATAGGTGCAACTCTAACCCCCGATATAAAAAATAGTATAATTTCTTTTTTGCAGGAACATTCGGACTGTTTTGCGTGGTCACACGAGGATATGGTGGGGATAGATCCTAACATCATATCGCACAAGTTAAACGTGGATCCTACGTTTAAACCCATTAAGCAAAAAAGACGCAAGTTTGCACCAGAACGCAACAAGGTAATCAACGATGAGGTGGACAATCTACTCAAAACTGGGAAGATTCGAGAAGTAAAGTATCCAGATTGGCTCGCTAACGTGGTGGTAGTACAAAAGAAGAATGGAAAGTGGCGAGTGTGCATCGACTTCACAGACTTGAACAAAGCATGCCCGAAGGATCCATTTCCTTTGCCACACATCGATGCGATGGTCGATGCAACAGCGGGACACGAGTTACTGACATTCATGGACGCTTATTCAGGATACAACCAAATTCTAATGCACAAGGATGATCAAGAGAAGACCGCGTTTATGACTGATAAAGGCATCTACTGCTATAAAGTAATGCCATTTGGTCTTAAAAACGTTGGATCAACTTATCAGAGATTAATGAACAAGATGTTCAAAGAACACCTTGGACGTACGATGGAAGTGTACATCGATGATATGCTCGTAAAGTCAGAACGATCGCATGATCATATTCAACATCTGACGCAATCGTTCGATATACTACGGGAGTACAAGATGAAGCTCAATCCGACCAAATGCTCCTTCGGAGTACGTGCAGGCAAGTTCCTTGGATATATGGTTACACGACGAGGGATTGAAGCAAACCCGAAACAGATCAAGGCAATCCTCGATATTCAATCACCGAGAAATGTAAAAGAAGTACAAAAGCTTACTGGACGAGTAGCAGCCTTAAACAGATTCATCTCAAGATCATCCGATAAATGTCACTTGTTCTACAACGTGCTTCGAAAGAACAAAGGCTTCGATTGGACAGAGGCACACGAGGAAGCCCTACAAATCTTAAAGAAGTACATGTCCAATCCTCCACTATTGACGAAACCAATCGAGGGAGAGAGCTTGCAATTATACCTCGCTGTGAGCAACAACGCTGTTATTGCAGTACTCGTACGAGAAGGTGACCAACAGCAGCAACCTATCTATTATATAAGTAAGTCTTTCCTCGATGCCGAAACAAGGTACACGTCTATGGAAAAACTCTTACTTGGCCTCGTAACTGCAGCTAAAAAGTTAAGGCATTATTTCGAATCGCATCATATAATCGTTGTTACTAACTATCCTCTTAAGATCGTACTTCGTAAGCCTGAACTTACAGGACGACTAGCAAAGTGGAGTATTTATCTTAGCAGCTTCGATCTAACGTATCAACCAAGAATAGCGATAAAATCTCAAGCGTTAGCAGATTTCGTAGCTGAATTCAGTCCTGGGATCGAAGAGCCATCGTACGATGAAATCAGTAATGTGATGATTCACGACAACGAACCATGGACCATGCACGTTGACGGAGCTTCTAACGCACGAGGATCAGGATTGGGAGTTGTCCTGAAATCATCACATGGGGGCAGTATGGTGTATTCGATACGATGCGAGTTCAAAACCACCAACAACGAAGCAGAGTATGAAGCCTTGATCGCTGGATTGGATATGGCATATAACTTAGGAGCACGATGGCTACACGTACGAAGTGATTCGCTACTAGTTGTGAACCAAATCAATGGCGAATTCCAAGCAAAAGATTCGAAGATGATATCGTACCTCAAGATCGCAAAAGATAAGATCGCACGATTTGATAAGTTCTCGATAGAACAAATCCCAAGAGATCTGAACATGCAAGCCGATGCCTTGGCTAACCTTGGGTCCGCATTCAACGAACCAACTCTAGAAAGTGTTCCGATAATACATCTTATGTCACCAACAATCGAAGAAGTTCAAATGATCGAAGAAAACCACGATTGGTCGCTTGATATATGGAACTACCTCAAGAATGACCAACTCCCTGAAGACAAGTTAGAAGCCCGGAAAGTCAGACTTAAAAGCTCTCGATACACGATCTTCGATGATCAGCTGTATCGAAGATCCACAACGGGTCTAATCTTACGATGCGTGGTAAATAAGCAACAAATCGGTCAAATCCTTCAAGAGATGCACGATGGAGAATGTGGAAACCATTCTGGGGGCAGAAGCCTTGCTAACAGAATCTCGAGACAAGGGTACTATTGGCCTACTCTTCGAGAGGACTCGATAAGGTATGTTCAAAGGTGCGATGCTTGTCAAAGACATTCAGGTACGTCACATTTACCTTCTGAACCCCTACACTCTGTCTTAATCCCATGGCCATTCATGCGATGGGGGATGGACATCGTAGGAAAATTACCACCTGCTCCAGGTCAAAAAGTGTTTTTACTTGTTCTTACCGATTATTTCTCTAAATGGATCGAAGCCGCAGCTTTCTCACAGGTTAGAGATAAAGAGGTTATCTCCTTTATCCAAACTAACATTATTTACAGGTTTGGAGTGCCATCAGAAATAACGTACGATAATGGGTCCCAATTTATAAGTGAGAGAACTCGAAAGTTCTGCGATGAACGTGGGATAAAGCTCATCACATCGACCCCAAGATATCCACAATCCAACGGCTTGGCTGAATCTAGCAATAAGACCATTATTAATTCCATTCGAAAAAGGTTGAAAGCTGCAAAGGGTCGATGGGTCGAAGAGTTACCATCTGTTTTGTGGGCAAATCGCACGACACCTAGAACCTCAACTGGACAAACTCCATTTTCCCTAGTATACGGATGTGAAGCAGTCCTTCCGATCGAATCACAAGTTCCTGTTGCTCGACATCGTACGATTGAACAAAACTCGATAGACTTGTGTTATGATATCGATGCTTTGGAAGAACTAAGAGAGAAAGCCTTTCAAAAAATGGCATCGCAGAAAGCCATGGTCGAACGTTACTTCAATAAAAAGGTGAAGATCAAGGTATTTCAAGTTGGAGATCATGTCCTACGACGTGTCTTTCCAAATACACAGGAATCGAACGCTGGAAAACTTTCCATCAAATGGGAAGGACCTTACATCATTACTAAGATCGTTGGGAAAGGTGCTTATAAGATTTCAACCATCGAAGGTAATGAAATCCCACGTAGTTGGAATGCAACTCATCTAAAGAGGTATTACTTCTAAAACCCTTTTTTATTTTCTTAACTATTATTCTATCGAACGATTACTGACTTAGGCATCGGAGCGTCGTTGGTCAATCCAACGGCCACCCTTAGCGAATTTTATTCGCAGGTAACGCACGATTATCGCAAGACATCGCACGATTATCGCAAGACATCGCACGACTATTGCAGACATCGCACGATCTATGGCAAGTAACGCCCGATAAAAGATAATGCTTAAAACGCATGAAATTTAAAAAGATGCATCAAACTTAACATATTCGCAAGAGCGCAAGTCAAAACGCTGAACGCACGATTAAACAGAAACGTTACTATAAAAATTTAAATGCCTTAGACGCACGACAAAAATCGCAAGTAAAAAACGCACGATCATTAAAGCCTTAAGCATACAACGAATATAACAAGCTAAAACGCACGATTATCTATTTGCTAAAAGTACTCAAGACAAAAATAAAGTACTAAATCAACATCGCACGATTGCAAAAGTAGATAATTTCATTAAAAAAGTACTTAAAGTACTACGATTATATCGAATGATAATAAAATTTAAACTTCAGGGGTGGCCTCTACGCCAACACCCTCTCCTACACTAGCTTCTACGACAAGAGGAGGAACGTCTTCAGTAGCCTTGTCTACGATGCCGGATCCAGAGGCATCTTCATTCTTATCCTCCTCCTCGATCATCGCGACTTCAGCCTCCTTGCTCTTTTCAGCACTCTCCTCTTCTTCATCAGCATCCTTGGCATCATCAACATCTAGGAGCTCATCCGATCCCATCAACTCGCGATAGGCCTCCAACTCCCCTTTGAGTGACTCGATGGTTTGTGTGCCACCAACAAGTTGGCGTATAACGGCTGCACGGGCCACCATCCTTGTTAAAGCCATCTCATCCTTGAGATCCTGGATCTCAGAGGAGGATGCCTTCTCACGATCAGCACACTCCCCTCGTAGAGCTTCGAGCTCTTCCTCCAGCTTCATCGCACGATTGTTGGAGGCAACTAACCTTGCACGTTGCTCAGATTGCAAGTGCTCAGCATCCTCCAACCTGGCTTCCAGATCATCCAACTTGACCTGTTTAGCATCGAACTCAGCCTCCATCTTTGCCATCTTCTCCTTTGCCTTCTTAGCCTCATTCACCGCAGCTCTTTCACTAGACATCTTCATCTTCATGACCCTCTGAACGGTCTCCAATCTTTGGTGAAGACCGAGACACGCTTGGAAAGCCTACATAGAAATAAGATGGTTAGAACATACGATTACGAAAACGCAAGATAAAACATCGTAAAAGGAAGCTTACCATGAAAGAATATCCAACTGCACCAGCATCAAGCTCGCCGATCCGACGTGCATCCATGTGAGCCTTCTGTGAAGGAAGTAGGTACTGTTCGATGGCAGGGAAAAGGTCATCTTGATTGATGACATCACCATCAAGGAAGTTCGAGGGCAAGGATATGTGGATCGAAGTCTCACCCGCCTTCCCCTTCGAAGGCTTAGCTGGAATTTTCTTCTCCTTTGGCATCGTAGGAGACATCGTAGGAGGAGGAACGCTGTGAATTGGGGTCGCATCAACCACATCGTCCGCCTGTCGTGCGGCATCCTTCGATGAGATCGAAGCACCCGAAGAAGACCTCGTCTTCTTAAGTTGTGGCTCCATACCACTAACTCCCTTCTTCTTCTCCAGAGCCCTCTTGGCCGCCGCCATGTTGGCCATCTTCTTCGAAGGCTTCTTTTGACCTGAAATAAGCAGGAAACGCACGTTAATATCGCACGATAAACTTAGGAAAACGTAAGATAAAAGGGGGTAAAATTCATCGTACGATTTACCTTCCATCTCTTCTTCTTCTTTTTCTTCTACTTCTTCTTCGCTCAACACCTGAACTTCAAGCTCTTCGTCGCTGTCCTCTCTTGGACCTTTCCCCTTCGATTTTGCGTACGATCTTTCTTTAACGCCGTATTCCAAGAAACGATTGACAGCCTCAGTGGATTCCTCGAAAGTAAACTCGATCTCTGCAAAAGGAACACACGATAAGAAATTATACAATAAGATCGAACAAAGAAAAATACATAAAACATCCTATACCTAGTGGGTTCCATTCTGGAGCCACCCATCCACCTTCCTCCAAAATCGACGAGGATCGCACGAACGCGTATCGAGTCTTCCACCCTCGATCAAACGCTTGGGTACCATGTACTAACATGGCATCACCCCTACCCTTGGGATAAATCCCATACCTATCGTAATCAGAAACCTTCACGGTGTACGCCGTGAGAAGATCATTGTTTGGGTGAAATTTTATCATCGAACGATCGAACGAATAAAATCGTAAGATATCTTTCGGGATGATATTCCTGTATTAAGATAAGGTCCTGAAATAAAGATATAACTACCGTCAAACAAAGATAAGTGATCATCAAAGATAATCATACGATATCATCGTATGATCGTGCGATTAAACTAATGATATACATGTTCAAAGTTTGCTCTTATTGCAGGAAAGTTTATCCAAGATAACCTCGAAGCACAGCCATCGTCCATTGAACTTAAATACGACCGTTTGAACCAGATACGTTCATCATTAAAGAGCTCAGACGTTACGATCTAGAAATCAGCCTCAGTTATGACCGTTGCATTTATGGCTCAATAATGAACGAACGGTTACAAATTCAACAGCTATAAAAGAGATTCAAGATCCTACACTCGAGACAACTGATTCTGGGAGAGAAATAGCAATACGAATATTATTCTCTGTATTTACGTTCGATAGCATTCATTTCCTTTATTGTAATCGTACGATACAACTGTAACATCGAGGATATCACCCCTTATTGGTGATCTATAGTGCAACGTCGACTATCCTATTTAGTCGGCCGCAGGTTTTTTCCTCGATTCAGAGGTTTTTCCTGCGTCATCAATCTTCTTGTCAATTTACTTTTATTTATCGCACGTTTTATCGAACGAGAATTCTTTCTTTTGACGATTTTGCCTCACGACATCTTACGATAACGATTTAAGTAAATTTTTACACAAACAGTTTGGCGCCCACCGTGGGGCCCGTTTTGAGAAAAACTTGTTCGATAAGGCGTCAGCTTACTAACCTATTTCTTCGAGCTTCTTTGTGAATTGAGTACAGGAACATGGCAAGCAGTTCTCAAACAACCTTGCAGCAACAATTGGCAGCAGCACAAGAACAAATCCAATGGTTGAATGAGCAGAATTTACAAATGAATGGTGAAGTGTCTAGATTGAGAGCATCGAATCCGCAAACTTCTCACATCCCAGTTTCCATTCATCAACAAAGGCCATTTTTTCCTCAAAATCCACCCCCTGTTTCTCAACCTCCATTTGTCCAACCACAAATGTCACAATCTTTCATTCCACCTCAGGTATCGCAAGTTAACTTGCCACCACCACCGCAAATATCGCAAGTTAACTTACCACCGCCACCTCCAGTCAACAATTCACGTCCTATCTTCCCTCCGTTACCATCAGGTCCTTACCCAGGAGCAACCACGTTTACTTACAACCAACCTCAAACAGGACCTCGTCCCTTTATACCTATTCCAGAACCTATATCGCACGTTCCCACCGCAGCTACCCCCATAACTCATATTCCGAACTTATCAAACGTTTCAGGATCCTCTAGTAATCCACCACCCAATGATATCGTGGATATTCGGCTAAAAATGCTAGAAGAACAAAATAAAGCAATGCTCGCATTGTTAACCAAACTTCCTGGAGCTGCTGTACCCATCGAAGTTGAACCTAAAACTGGATTCCAAGCTTCACCCTATATCGATGAGATTGCTCTCGTTGATATTCCCAAAAAATATAACATCCCAGCCTTTACACCAAAATACTCTGGAATCTCCGATCCTGTGGAACACATCGCACAATACAAGCAGCTAGTATGGACAGTTCCTATTCCAACCCAGTTTCAAGAAATATGTATGTGCAAAGGCTTTGGATCAACACTTACCGGAGCTGCGTTGCAGTGGTTAATCAATTTGAAACCCAAAAGCATCGCATCGTGGTGAAACCATTCGTGAATATTTTAACAGGTTCAACGCAGAGATGATCGAAGTTAAGAACTGCGATGTGCGGACGGCAATCGAAGCATACAAACGTGGGTTAGACACATCCTCGGAGTTATACACAGATTTAACGAAGTATCCACCAGAAAACTTCGATGATGTACGAGCTCGTACGTTGGCACACATGAGAATCGAAGATGATGCCCTTTTCCGGCGTAAACATTCGAATGATAAGAAAAATCTTGGAGCGCAGAAACATGATTTCAAACCTAAACGAGTAAACAAGATTGATAATTCTCGACGCGATCAGAATAAGCGTTCAACCCAAGGTAAAGGTAAAGTAAGATATCCAGACTTGTCAACTTACCATTTTGCAGGTACAACGAAGGACTTAGTGGATTCTCTACGGAACTTGGAAGTCAACGTACGATGGCCCAAAAAACCAGAGAATCCTAGCAAGGATAGAGACCAAACGAAATGGTGCGACTTCCACAGCGACCACGGACACAATACAGATGATTGTATTAGCTTGAAGAAGGAGATCGCATACCTCAAATCGAACGGATATCTCAAAAACCTTCTAGATGATGATTCAAAGAGACCGACGTCACCCATTCCAACGAAGGTTGTAAATTGCATTACTGGTGGATCCGAAGTATGTGGTTTGACATACTCTGCAGCCAAACGACACGCACGAGAAGGACCTGAAGGATATCCTGTTCCTGAAGATTCGAAGACTGCGGCTGAAAGAGAACTCGATGCAGCTAAACTAACGTTCGATCAAGACGATCTGTCGGGCGTTAACCAAAAACACCATGATGCTCTAGTCATACAGTTAAACATTGGAAACTGTTTGACCAGGAGAGTATTGGTGGATGGAGGAAGCTCAGCTAACGTTATATTCTCAGATACTCTAAAGATCATGGGTATTGATCGGTCCAACATCGTACGACGAACAACAACGTTAATTGGATTCAACGGAGATGCCACTAGTACTCTTGGAGAAATCATACTACCAGTCTTCGCTAAAGGCATAAACAAGCAAACGAAGTTCAACGTCATCGATTGTCCTTCCGCTTACAATGCTATACTTGGAAGACCTTGGATTCACGATATGAAGGCTATACCATCAACGTATCATCAGAAGATCAAGTTCCCATCTCCCTGGGGCGTGCAAGAGATAGTCAGCGAAAAGAAAATTGCAAGGGAGTGCTACAAGATTACGATGAAGGCCAAACCGCATGATATCTAGCAATTACAGAGCCAGGATGGAGTACGATCGTACGATGATCTTCAATTAGAAGAAGTCGTGTTGGATCACAAACATCCTGATCGCAAGGTCTTCGTAGGAGCAACTCTAACCCCTGATATAAAAAATAGTATAATTTCTTTTTTGCAGGAACACTCGGATTGTTTTGCGTGGTCACACGAGGATATGGTAGGAATTGATCCTAACATCATATCGCACAAGTTGAACGTGGATCCTACGTTTAAACCCGTTAGGCAAAAAAGACGCAAGTTTGCACCAGAACGCAACAAGGTCATCAATGAGGAGGTAGACAACCTACTCAAAACAGGAAAAATTCGAGAAGTAAAGTATCCAGATTGGCTCGCCAACGTGGTGGTAGTACAAAAGAAGAATGGAAAGTGGCGAGTATGCATCGACTTCACAGACCTAAACAAAGCTTGTCCAAAGGATCCTTTTCCTTTGCCGCATATTGATGCGATGGTCGATGCAACTGCGGGGCACGAGCTACTAACGTTCATGGATGCTTATTCCGGATATAATCAGATCCTAATGCACAAAGATGATCAAGAGAAGACTGCGTTTATGACCGATAAGGGCATATACTGTTATAAAGTAATGCCATTTGGGCTCAAGAATGCTGGATCAACGTACCAAAGGCTTGTAAACAGGATGTTCAAAGATCATCTCGGACGTACGATGGAAGTATACATCGATGATATGCTCGTAAAGTCGGAACGATCACAAGATCATATCCAGCATCTGAAGCAATCGTTCGATATATTACGAGAATACAAGATGAAACTCAACCCAACCAAGTGCTCTTTCGGAGTGCGTGCGGGAAAGTTTCTTGGATACATGGTTACACGACGAGGGATCGAGGCAAGTCCAGAACAGATCAAAGCAATCCTGGAAATTCAATCACCAAGGACTGTAAAAGAGGTACAAAAGTTGACCGGACGAGTAGCGGCCCTGAACAGGTTCATCTCGCGATCATCCGATAAATGTCACTTGTTCTACAACGTGCTTCGAAAAAACAAAGGCTTCGATTGGACAGAAGCACACGAGGAAGCACTACAAAGCTTAAAGAAATATATGTCCAATCCTCCACTGTTGACGAAACCAATCGAAGGTGAGAGCTTGCAATTGTACCTCGCTGTAAGTAACAACGCCGTTAGTGCAGTGCTCGTACGAGAAGGTGACCAACATCAGCAACCTATCTATTACATAAGTAAGTCTTTCCTCGATGCTGAAACAAGGTACACGTCTATGGAAAAGCTTTTACTTGGCCTCGTAACTGCAGCAAAAAAGTTAAGGCATTATTTCGAATCGCATCATATAATCGTTGTTACTAATTATCCTCTTAAGATCGTACTTCGTAAGCCTGAACTTACAGGACGATTAGCAAAGTGGAGTATTTATCTTAGCAGCTTTGATCTAACGTATCAACCAAGAACAGCGATAAAATCTCAAGCGTTGGCAGATTTCGTAGCTGAATTCAGTCCTGGAATCGAAGAACCATCATACGATGAAATCAGTAATGTGATGATTCATGACAACGAACCATGGACCATGCATGTTGATGGAGCTTCTAACGCACGAGGATCGGGATTGGGAGTAGTCCTGAAATCATCACATGGGGGCAATATGGTGTATTCAGTACGATGTGAGTTCAAAACCACTAACAATGAAGCAGAGTATGAAGCCTTGATTGCCGGATTGGATATGGCATATGACTTGGGGGCACGATGGCTACACGTACGAAGCGATTCACTACTAGTAGTGAACCAAATCAATGGCGAATTTCAAGCAAAAGATTCAAAGATGATATCGTACCTCAAGATCGCAAAAGATAAGATCGCACGATTCGATAAGTTTTCAATAGAGCAAATTCCAAGAGATCTGAATATGCAAGCCGATGCCTTGGCTAACTTGGGATCCGCATTCAACGAACCAGCTTTAGAAAGTGTCCCGATAATACATCTTATGTCACCAACAATTGAAGAAGTTCAAGTGATCGAAGAAAACCACGATTGGTCAAGTGATATATGGAATTATCTCAAAAACGACCAGCTCCCTGAAGACAAATTAGAAGCCCGGAAAATCAGATTTAAAAGCTCTCGATACACGATCTTCGATGATCAACTATATCGAAGGTCTACAACGGGTCTAATCTTACGATGCGTGGTGAGTAAGCAACAAATCGATCGAATCCTTCAAGAGATGCATGATGGAGAATGTGGAAACCATTCTGGGGGCAGAAGTCTTGCTAACAGAATCTCGAGACAAGGATATTATTGGCCTACTCTTCGAGAGGACTCGATAAGGTATGTTCAAAGGTGCGATGCTTGTCAAAAACACTCAGGTACGTCACATTTACCTTCTGAACCCCTACACTCTGTCTTAATCCCATGGCCATTCATGCGATGGGGGATGGACATCGTAGGAAAATTACCACCTGCTCCAGGTCAAAAAGTATTTTTACTCGTTCTTACTGATTATTTCTCTAAATGGATTGAAGCCGCAGCCTTCTCACAGGTTAAGGATAAAGAAGTTATCTCCTTTATCCAAACTAACATTATTTACAGGTTTGGAATACCGTCAGAAATAACGTGCGATAATGGGTCCCAATTTATAAGTGAGAGAACTCGAAAGTTCTGCGATGAACGTGGGATAAAACTCATTACATCGACTCCAAGATATCCACAATCCAACGGCTTGGCCGAATCCAGCAACAAGACCATTATTAATTCTATTCGAAAGAGGTTGAAAGCTGCAAAGGGTCGATGGGTCGAAGAGTTACCATCTGTTTTATGGGCAAATCGCACGACACCTAGAACTGCAACTGGGCAAACTCCTTTTTCCTTGGTATATGGATGTGAAGCAGTCCTTCCAATCGAATCACAAGTTCCTGTTGCTCGACATCGTACGATTGAACAAAACTCGATAGACTTGTGTTACGATGTTGATGCTTTGGAAGAACTAAGAGAGAAAGCCTTTCAAAAAATGGCATCGCAAAAAGCTATGGTTGAACGCTACTTCAATAAAAAGGTAAAAGTCAAGGTATTTCAACTTGGAGATTATGTCCTACGACGTGTCTTCCCAAATACGCAAGAATCGAACGCTGGAAAACTTTCCATCAAATGGGAAGGACCTTACATCATTACCAAAATCGTGGGAAAAGGTGCCTATAAGATTTCAACCATTGAAGGTATTGAAATCTCACGTAGTTGGAATGCAACTCATCTAAAAAGGTACTATTTCTGAAACCCTTTTTTATTTTTTACTATTATTTCATCGAACGATTACTGACTTAGGCATCGGAGCGCCGTTGGTCAATCCAACGGCCACCCCTTAGCCAATTTTACTCGCAGGTAACGCACGATTATCGCAAGACATCGCAAGATTATCGCATGATATCGCACGACTATCGCAGACATCGCACGATCTATGGCAAACATCGCTCGATAAAACAATATGCTTAAAATCGCATAGAAATTAAAAGATGCATCAATTTCAAATCGCAAGAGCGCAAGTCAAAACGCCAGACGCACGATTAACAGAAACGTTTCTAAAAAAAAAAAAAATTTAAGTGCCTTAAACTCACGATAAACATCGCAAGACAAAACGCACGATTAATTAAGGCCTTAAACGACAAATTAGCTAAAAACGCACGATTATCTATTTACTAAAAGTACTTAGAACAAAAATAACAAGTACTAAAACATCGCACGATTGCAAAAATAGATAATTTCATTAAAAAGTACTTAAAGTACTATGATTACATCGATTAAACTTCAAGGGTGGCCTCTACGCCAACACCCTCTTCTACGCTAACTTCTACGATAGGAGGAGTGACTTCAGCAGCCTTGTCCACGATGCCGGATCCAGAGGCATCTTCATTTTTATCCTCCTCCTCGATCATCGTGACTTCGGCCTCTTTGCTCTTTTCAGCACCTTCCTCCTCCTCATCAGCATCCTTGGCGTCATCAGCATCCAGGAGCTCATCAGACCCCATCGCATCACGGAAAGCCCCCAGCTCACCTTTAGCAGCTTCGATGGTGTACGTGCCACCAATAAATTGGCGTATTACGGCTGCACGGGCCACCATCCTAGATAACACCATCTCGTCTTTGAGGTCCTGGATCTCAGAAGACGAAGCCTTCTCTCGATCTGCCATCTCCGTGCGCATCACAGCAAGTTCCTCCTCCAACTTGGCAACACGATTATTCGCCGCTGTCAACCTCGCACGTTGTTCTGATCGAACGTGCTCAGCCTCATCCAGCTTAGCCACCAAGTCATCCACTTCAACTCGCTTGGCTTCTAGAGCAGCAGCTATCTTCGATGCCTTCTCTTGGGCCTTCTTAGCCTCGTTCACTGCAGCCCTCTCGCTGGACATTTTCGCCTTCATGTCCCTCTGAACAGTCTCCAACCTTTGATGAAGACCAATACACGCCTGGAAGGCCTGCGCAAATATAAAAAGTTAGAACAGCACATTTAATATAATCGTAAGATATAAACATCGAACGATAACTTACCATGAAGGAGTATCCAACAGCACCGGCATCAAGCTCGCCAATCCGACGAGTATCCATGTGAGCCTTCTGCGATGGAAGCAGGTATTGTTCGATGGCAGGGAATAAGTCATCCTGGTTGATGACATCACCGTCGAGGATATTTGAAGGCAGGGATATGTTGATCGACGTTTCACCCTCCTTCCCTCTTGGAGGCTTGACCGAGGCCCTTTTCTCCTTTGACATCGTAGGAGACATCGCAGGAGGAGGAGCAGTGTGGATCGGGGTCGCATCGACCACATCATCCGCCTGTCGTACGGCTTCCTTTGATGCAGTCGAAGCACCCGAAGAAGACCTTGTCTTCTTAGGTTGTGGCTCCATGCCACTTATTCCTTTCTTCTTCTCCAGAGCCCTCTTGGCCGCCGCCAAGTTAGCCAATTTCTTAGCAGGTTTCTTTTGGCCTGAAATAAAAAACGTACGTTATTAATCGCACGATAAAATTGAGAAAACGTAAGATAAGAAGAAAAAGTTATCGCGCGATTTACCTTCCATATCTTCTTCTTCTTCTCCTTCACTTAACACTTGAACCTCGAGCTCTTCGTCGCTGTCCTCCTTTGGGCTTTTTCCCTTCGATTTGGCGTACGATCTCTCTTGAACACCGTACTCCAAGAAACGGTTGACAGCTTCAGTAGATTCCTCGAAGGTAAACTCGATCTCTGCAAAAATAAACACACGATAAGAAAATTATACAGTAAAGATTATGCGAAACAAAAACACATAAAATGACCTATACCTAGTGGATTCCATTCTGGAGCTACCCATCCACCGTCCTCCAAGACCGATGAGGATCGTACGAACGCATATCGGGCCTTCCACCCTCGATCGAACGCTTGAGTACCATGTACTAACATGGCATCACCCCTACCCTTGGGATAAATCCCATACCTATCGTAATCAGAAGGTTTAACGGTGTACGCCGACAAAAGATCATCGACGGTGAAAGGGTCTCTACCCCAATTCTCGGTGACACGTTCGATAACGCTCACGACCCTCCAAAATTGGGGCATGAGCTGTCCAGGAGATAAGCTAAATCGTGTCATAAAGGCACGAGACAGAGGACTGAAAGGCCAAGTAAATCCTATCTTAAAGGGGTATTCGAACAACGCGAAGAAACCTGCCGGAGCATCGGCGGGCCTAACCTCACCAGGTGATTTGATCACGGTATCCTTGGGCATCCTAGCAAGTTTCTTAAGGTGAACTAGGTCGATTTCTCCTTGAATTGTACTCCTAACTTCCATGATTTCCCTAAAACTAAGCCGATCTAAACTTCTACGCAATCTATCGAAACGCAATAAATCGAAGTCCCTAGGATTTTTCTCAGCTCTAACTTTCAAACGCATGAACTGAAATTGAAACAAAGGGTAGAAAGATACCTTATAGGCGGCTTAGATTCAAATCTTCTTAAAGATTAGAAGGATTCGGTTTGAGTTGAATTTGAATTCGAAAATTGGAAGAGATTTAGAGATAATTATGGAAGAAATCTTATCTTTATATGAAATTAAACTCCTTCCCAAGAAATTGAGGTCGAATCGAACATCGACACCTGTCCCTTATAACCGTTGCATTTGACAGCTTGCACTTAACCAGGTTATGACGCCGTTAACGTGAAAAACGGTTCAGATTCGATAAGTTAATCCTGATAAAATCGATGTACTAACGATTTGATTCTACAGATATAAGATTCAGAAAATATATAATTTATTTTCTAAATCTTGGGGGCAAACTGTTTGGGTGAAATTTTATCATCGAACGATCGAACGAATAAAATCGTAAGATATCTTTCGGGATGATATTCCTGTATTAAGATAAGGTCCTGAAATAAAGATATAACTACCGTCAAACAAAGATAAGTGATCATCAAAGATAATCATACGATATCATCGTATGATCGTGCGATTAAACTAACGATATACATGTTCAAAGTTTGCTCTTATTGCAGGAAAGTTTATCCAAGATAACCTCGAAGCACAGCCATCGTCCATTGAACTTAAATACGACCGTTTGAACCAGATACGTTCATCATTAAAGAGCTCAGACGTTACGATCTAGAAATCAGCCTCAGTTATGACCGTTGCATTTATGGCTCAATAATGAACGAACGGTTACAAATTCAACAGCTATAAAAGAGATTCAAGATCCTACACTCGAGACAACTGATTCTGGGAGAGAAATAGCAATACGAATATTATTCTCTGTATTTACGTTCGATAGCATTCATTTCCTTTATTGTAATCGTACGATACAACTGTAACATCGAGGATATCACCCCTTATTGGTGATCTATAGTGCAACGTCGACTATCCTATTTAGTCGGCCGCAGGTCTTTTCCTCGATTCAGAGGTTTTTCCTGCGTCATCAATCTTCTTGTCAATTTACTTTTATTTATCGCACGTTTTATCGAACGAGAATTCTTTCTTTTGACGATTTTGCCTCACGACATCTTACGATAACGATTTAAGTAAATTTTTACACAAACAATCATCAACAGTGAAAGGGGCTCTACCCCAGTTTTTAGTCACTCGCTCGATAACGCTCACGACCCTCCAGAATTGGGGCATGAGCTGTCCAGGAGAGAGACTAAATCATGTCATGAACGCACGAGATAGAGGACTGTAGGGCCAGGTAAACCCAATCTTAAAGGGGTATTCGAATAAAGCAAAGAAGCCTGCCGGAGCGTCGGCGGGTCTAACTTCGCCAGGTGATTTAATTACGGTATCCTTAGGCATCCTAGCAAGTTTCCTAAGATGGATTAGGTCGACTTCTCCCTGGATTGTACTCTTAACCTCCATGATTTCTCTAAAAACTAGACGATCTAAACTTCTATATAATCTATCGAAACGCAACAAATCGAAGTTCCTAGGATTCTTCTCAGCCCTAACTTTCAAACGCATGAACTGAATTGAAACAAGGAAGAGAAAGATACCTTATAGGCGAATTGGGACTAAATCTTCTTAAAGATTATAAGGATTCGGTTGGAATTTGAATTCGAATTGGTAAAGATTTTGTGATAATTATGGCCGAAAATCAATCTTTTATACGAATTAAACTCTTCCCCAAGTAATTGAGGTCGAATCGAGCATCGACACCTGTCCCATATAACCGTTGTGTTGACAGCTAGCAGATAACCAAGTTATGACGACGTTAACATATGAAACCGTTCATATTCGACAAGTTAATCACGATAAAATTAATATACTAACGATTTGATTTTACAGATGTAAGATTCAGAAAATCTATAACATATTTTCTAAATCTTGGGGGCAAACTGTTTAGGTGAAATTTTATCATCGAACGATCGAATGATTAGAATCGTAAGATATCTTCCAGGATGATATTCCTGTATTAAGATAAGGTCCTGGAATAAAGATATAACTACCATCAAACAAAGACAAGTGATCATCAAAGATAAAAAGAAGTAGATCGTGCGATATCATCATATGATCGTACGATTGAACTAACGATATACATGTTCAAGTTTGCTCTTATTGCAGGAAAGATTATCCAAGATAACCTCGAAGCATAGTCAACACCTATCAAGCCTGATATGACCGTTCGAACAAGATACGCTCGTCTTAAAGAACTTAGACGTTACGATCGCAAAACCAGCTTCAGTTATATCCGTTGCATTTATTGCTCAATAATGGATGAACAGTTACAAGATCAACAACTATAAAATGAGAATCAAGACAACACATTCGGGACAACTGATTCTGAGAGAGAAATAGCAATACCAATATTATTCTTTGTATTTACGTTCGATAGCATTCATTTCCTTATTGTAATCGTACGATACAACTGTAACATCGAGGATATCACCCCTTATTGGTGATCAATAGTGCAACGTCGACTATCCTATTTAGTCGGCCGCAGGTTTTTTCTTCGATTCTGAGGTTTTTCCTGCGTCATCAATCTTTTTGTCTATTTACTTTCATTTATCGCACGTTTTATCGAACAAGAGTTCTTTCTTTTGATGATTTTGCCTCACGACATCTTACGATAATAACTTAAGTAAATTTTTACACAAACACATACCTTCCCCCTAAGCGGGAAGGTATGGCTAAAATGCTCGGGTTTCCCACATTTAAAGCAAATAAGTGGGTTTAGATTACATCGGCCAACGTGCCTCTTCTTGCATCTTGAACACCACAGAGCCTCCTTACGGAATTCAGACCTTTTGGTCGTGAGAGTTGTACGTGGGTCTCTTCAACGAGCTTTGCGAACCTCCCACTTTCTCTTCTCTCTCGCTCCAGATTTCTCTAGCTTGTCTCTAGCATAGACATCTTCCAACACTTTCGCTTCCTCGATTACTTCTCTCAGAGTGGAGGCCTTAGCATTCCGCACCATGGACATCATGTTCGCCGGTAGTCCTCTTAAATAGACTTTGATCCGATCATTTTCCGTAGGGACCACGTACCCCATTAAGTTCATCTTCTCTATAAAAAGGCGTGAGTACTCCCTCATGGTCAGGCTCCCTTTCTTGAGACCACAGAACTCCATCTCGAGTCGACCAATCTTTCTTTCACTACAGTATTCTTCTAGGAGTTTCCCCTTGAAGGTGCCCCATGACATAACGGCCAACACCGTTTCATTTTGGTTGTTAGTCGCGACGTTCCACCATTGGAGGGCATTACCCCTTAGCATGTAAGAGGCATAAGTCATATTCGATTTGTCTCCGCACTTGCTCGATCGGAAGGCTTGTTCTATCTCTCTGATCCAATTCATACAGTCGACCGGATTGTCTGAGCCCAAAAACTCGGGAGGTTTGCTACTTAGGAAGTTCTTGTATGAGCACCTCCTTGCTTCCGGTCTCCTTTGTGGATTAAGAGAGAGATAGTCGTCTTAATCTTGCATGTCATTTCTTGAACGATGTCTGACATAGTTAATTGTCTATCGCCAACTTCTAACCAGCTGAGTGGTGATCTGCACTAGCATCCGTAAAGAGCTTCACACAGTGTGCATTGTATACTTGTATGGTAACTGTTGCTGTAGGAAAATTCGACCAACGGTAGATGATCATCCCAACTACCTCCAAATTCTATTACACATGCACGCAACATATCCTCCAGGGTATGTATGTTTCTCTCTATTTTCCCATCAGTTTGAGGATGATAAGAGGTGCTTAAGTCTATCTTGGTACCCATTGCTTTCTGCAGTGATTGCCAAAACCGCGAGGTAAAACGACTATCTCTGTCTGAGATGATCGAAATAGGTACTCCATGACGCATAACTATTTCAATGATGTAAAGCTATGTGAGTCTGTCTATGCTGAAGTCTTCTCGAATAGGTAGAAAATGTGCAGATTTCGTAAGTCGCTCCACAATTACCCAAATTGAGTCATGACCCTTTAATTCCAGGTAATTTGGTCACAAAATCCATTGAGAAAATCCATTGAGATCTGCTCCCATTTCCATTATGAAATTTCTAGCTGCTGCAGAAGACCAGATGGCTTCTATTGTTCTGCCTTGACCCTTGCACAAGTCAGACATTTGCTCAAATATAATGCAACATCCTTCTTCATTTCAGGCCACCAGTAGTGTTTCCTCGATCCTTTATATACCTTGTCAGTTCTCGGGTGAACTGAGTACTTCATTTGATATGCTTCATCCATGATTGTTGTCCTCGGATGGTCTACCTTAGGTATCCATACTCTATCTTTGAAGTAACGTACCCCATCAGATCATACTTCAAACTCTTTTTTTTAGTGATGAAAGGTTTTATCTTTCAGATTTTCCTTCTTTAGAGCTGCTTCTTGTGCTTCAAGAATCTAAGGCCTTAATGTTTGTACTAACATTCCCATGGCTCGTGTTCTATATGGCTTCATCCTTTCCTTTCTGCTTAAGGAATCTGCTACCACATTCGCCTTACCTGGATGGTATTTTATTTCACACTCATAGTCATTGAATAGTTCAACCCATCTCCTCTGCCTCATATTTAGTATCTTTTGGTCAAGGATGTGCTGAAGGCTCTCATGGTTTGTGAAAATAGTGCATCTTGTACTGTAAAGATGGTATCTCCATATTTTGAGTGCGAACAACAGTGCTTTAAGCTACAAATCATGAGTGGTGTAATTCTTTTCATGAATTTTTATTTTCCTTGACGCATACGTGATAACTTTGTCCTTCTACATCAGCACGTACCCCAAGCCTTGATGTGATGCATCGTAGTACACCACAAATTTATACGTTCCTTCAAGTAATGCTAAAATCGGAGCATTACATAACTTATGCTTGAGCGTTTGGACTACTTCCTCTAGCTTCTCTCCCTAAATAAATGTCTTATCTTTTTGGGTTATCGTCATTAGTAGTTGCACAGTTTTGGGGAAATATGCGACGAATCGTGGATAGTAGCCTACCAATCCAAGGAATTGTCGGAGTTTTGTTGATGTCTTCAGGGCTTCCCACTTTTTGATGGTCTTAATTTTCGTCGGATTCACATAGATTCCTTTTTCATTTACCACGTGGTCGAGAAAGTATACCTCACAAATTCAGAATTCACACTTTGAAAACTTGGCATACAACTTTCGTTTTTGAATAACTCCAATATCAACCTCAAATGTTGTACATGTTCCCCCTTATCTCGTGAGTAGATCAATATATCATCTACAGACACGATCACAAACTTGTCTAGGTACGATCGACAATTCCTGTTCATCAAATCCATGAAGACTGCTAGAGCTTTCGTTGTTCTGAAAGACATGGCTAGAAACTCGTAATGACCATAACGAGTCCTAAATGCCATCTTAGCGATGTCTTTTTTGAGAACTCTCATCTGGTGACATCTATATCGAAGATCGATCTTGGAGAAGTATGCAACGCCTTGTAACTGATCAAATAAGTCATCGATGCGAGGAAGGGGATATCGATTCTTAATAGTTAGCTTGTTCAATTCCTTATAATCAATGTCCTTCTAGATGAATAAAACTGGAGCTCCCTAAGGTGAAGAGTTAGGTCTGATGAATCCCTTATCAAGTAACTCTTGAAACTGAATTGACAGTTCTTGCATTTCTGATGGGCCAACCGATAAGGTGATTTCGCTACCAGGGAAACTTATGGGATTAAATCAATGTGAAACTCGACTTGTCTATACGGGGGTAATCCAGGTATCTCTTCTAGGAACACTACAGGAAATTCTTGTACTACAAGAAGATCTTTAATTCGCTTCTCTTTTATCTCCTTATCTAAAACGTGAGCTAAATATGCAACAAACTCCTTCCTTAAATGCCTCCGTATTTTCATGCATGTCACTATACTTGATCTTGGAGAGCCACTTTAGTTCAAATTGTGAATGCCCTTCCTTGAGCCTCGCATCCTTAATTTTCTTGATTGGCTTAAGTTGCTTTGTTCCTCCTCCCGGTGTTGATTGAGCCTCTATTCAGTATGGGACACCTATCTCTAAAGTGGTCCAGGCATCCGTACTCATAGCACACTTTTCCACCCTTCTTGACCTTCCTTACCTTTCTATAATATCGAGTAGTATGACCTGCTAGTTTACATTTGGTACCTGAAATACAAGCTCCTAGCTGGTTGCAGTTGCATCTAGTATGACCTACTAGTTTACATTTGGTACCCGAAAAAACAATCTGTAAATTCAAAGTGTTTATAAACATAGAATTTAAAAGTGAAAATTTGTGTGATTATATTCAACCCCCTTTCTATAATCACAAACACTATTCCTCACTTGAAGGTCACCCCTTGGGACCAACAGTAGGTTTTATTGGGTAGGAAATTTTTAATTTTTAATATTTTATAAAACTTCTTAGGCAACTTATAAACAATATAAGTCTTGCCTAAGAGAAATATTATAATATTTTAACTACAATTCAAAGGCAACATATTTAAATAGATTAAGTTGTCTTAAGTATGTGTGAGGCAACTTATACAAATAAAGTATGTTATCTAAACTTACACCTTAGGCAACAAATGCATGAATGAATGTTGCCTTAGAGTTTGTATGGTGCAACATATGTTTTGGTACATATGCAACATAACCTTTTATGTGTTGCCTAAGAAGACACCTAAGCAACATATGGCGTTTGACTATGTTGCCTATATTCTTAGGCAACATTAATAAGACAACATCGCTTAGGCAACATATAAATCATTCTAAGGCAACATTTTGTATTTGTTGCCTAAGTGGTATTTGGTGTAGTGCATGATCCTATAATACCGAATCTTGATGATGATCTTTGTTTGGATGATCTTGGGGACTATGATACCTTATTAGATGATAAAACACCCCTCGTAGTTATCCTTAATAAAAAAACAAAAGAAAAAGTTGGCCTCCTTGGAAAAAAGACAGACAAAAAACTCAAAACTTGTGGATCGAAGACCTAGTAAAAGGAGTAAAAAGGACATCATAAATGGGAGGGTTGGATCTGTGGGTGTTGTAGCATCTGGTGGACTACTGAGTGGTGCTACAACAACCATAGAAAAGGGAGAATGCAATAAAAAGAATGAGGAAAGTGTGACTTGCGTCCCTAGACCCAACTTACCAAACGATCTGACTTCATTTGCCGCTTATGAAAAGTGGAAGAAGTTTGAGACTAGGGTGGGATTGCCGAAAAGAGGTTTTGATGAGGATAGCCTAAACACGCACCACTTTATCAATACAGTTGTTGATGCACACGGGTTAAACAAAATGGTGGAGGTAAACTCCTTTTACAACTTAGGGGTTGTTTACTAACGACTTAATGGGGCTTAATGGGATTTTTGGGCTTATTCGCGCAAAAGAGAGGGTGTTTACTAACGGCTTAATCGCACAGCCATGTGCTTAATCGCACAACCATCAAACCTCACTTGTCCCCATTCAGACATGAAATTGGACAAATATACCCTTTATTTTTTGGAAGGGTTAAAATAAAAGAAACCCTATTTTCCCCCATTCACATGTCGCCTCCCTCTCCCTCTGCGGTACCTTTCAAAATCGCAGCCCCAAATCGACGCTACCAAATCGCCGGCCACCATCTCGCCGGCCATGACAGCCGCCGCCACCTGCCGAAACCGTCAACTCACCCTCCTCTCCTTAAGGTTTAATTTGTTTCTCTTTATTTGTTTCATGCTGCTGATTTTTTTTCCTTGTTGTTTCTTTTTATTTGTTTCATGGCTGCTGATTTTTTTTCCTTGTTTCATGGCTTTAATTTTTTCTTTGTTGTTTCTCTTTATTTGTTTCATGGCTGCTGATTTTTTTCTCTTTTTGTTGATTTTTCATGGCTGGATTTTTTCCTTTTTTTGTTGATTTTTCATGGCCGATTTGATGGATTGTTGTTTATGGATTTCATGGCTAATTTCTTTCATGGCTGATTTTATGGATTGTTGTTGCTTATAGATTATAGATTGTTGCTACTTATTGGATTGTTGCTTCATAGATTGTTGTTGCTTATTGGGTTGTTGCTTCATGGATTATTGCTTATGTTAAATTATTGTTTCCTCTTTATTGTTGCTTCATGGATTGTTGCTTATTGGATTGATGCTTAGGTTCAAATAGTTTAGATTCTTGATGAGTAAAAGTAACTTGTTTATTTTGTTTATTTGATTCTTTATATTAGGTATGGAACAATCCGGTGAATCTATGTAACACCCATATTTCAAACAATTTTTTTATATAATAGAGTTATACTAAGAAAATAAAACCACTCGTTTAGTTAAATAAATAATCACCCCAAACTCCCCTAAATTTAATAAAGAATAAATAACTAAGTAAAATAAATCAATGTCTAATCGGAATTCCATTTGCCAGAAATCGTCAAGCCGGAGCCTTGCCTCGATCAACACTTGTACTCGCACCTAAAAAGATGGAATAACGAGGGGTAAGCACAACCGCTTAGTGAGCAAGTAATCACAAACAATATATCGTAATAAATACACATCATCCACATCAAAGTAACACATCTTAACGGTTTCCCCGTTCTTCGGATTATCCCGCAATCCGGCCTTAGTGGTTACCCACTCTTCGGGTCATCCCGCAACCCGGCCCATCATATCACAACATCACATCAACAATATATATTCATTACAACATAATGCAAGTAAAAACCCACTCACCTGTTTCGCACGATAATAAGCACAAACAGAAAAATCAAGTTCTCAACTGCTACCATCTGTAATACAACACGTGTATATATTCATATATACATATATACATATACACATATCTCGTAAGAAATAGGTACCCCTAAACAATTACATCCTAACCACGACTAGTTTACGATAAATTTCTAAACGATACCGCGGAATACACACGGGTCCAAACCGATCGTCGATTTGACCCGTGCACCCATGTCGAACCTCCGTCACAAGGGCAGCAGCGGCAGAACCCGCCACTGCCGCCAGTCTCTCTACGGCAGCAGCAGCAGTGAGGAAAACCACCGCCGCCTCACCCTCGACATCACGGCAGCAGCGACGGCGAAGACCGCCGCTGCCTAGCCTCACCCAAACATGGCAGCAGCAACGGGGTACGCCGCCGCCGACCAATGATCATAACTCAAGGCGGCAGCGGCGGATAACCACCACCACCGCCGGCCGACTAACAAAAACCACACAGCAGCTGCTGTAGCGGTGTATACCGCTGCCGCCGGTCGTCCAACCCCCTACGGCGGCAGCAGCGATGCAAGTCGCCACCACCATCAGGCCGTCTACTAACCGCAGCAGCAACGACGGTGAAGACCGCCGCTGCCGTTCCCTCGAAAAGCCACAGCAACGGCAGCGGTATGAACCGTCGCCACCGCCGACCTCCGGCCACTGCCGGCGTCGATTCCAACCACAACCAGCCCCAACATCGCCGCCGTGGCAGCTTAACTACTCTACCTAGACCCCGACAACTACGCTACAATCAACGACGAACTTACGAAGAGAAAGTAGAGTTTACCTTCCAAGATGATAACGAAATCACACTCCGGCAGCCTCTCTTTTTGATTTCTAATCTGTTCTATCCCTCTCTCTCGTAATCTGCTCTCTCTCTCTCTCTCTCTCGTCTCCCCTCTTTTCTCTCTCTATAATTTTCTTATTCTACAAGTAAAGACAAGAAAAGAAAGCTGCAAGCCTATTGGTTTTATTTACACATGGGTGGGCCAGGCTTTAGATTAAAGATAAGTAAGTCTACTCTATTCTAATCCCATCCCAACTCAACAACCAAAAAGAAGAAAAAAAATAAAAGAAAAAGAAAATAAAAGAATCTTATCTGATTTTGGAATGCTACAATCTAACCATCAAAAGAGGCCTAGGATAAGTTGGAAAGATCCCAAAATAGTGAAAACTTTTCTAGATGCATGTATTCTAGAGGTTGGGTTGAACGGAAAAGAGGGTAGTAGTTTAAAGGCGCTTTCGTGGAAGAAAGTTGCCGAAACTTTGAAAAGCACACACAATTTCGTAGTTGATCGAAAGCAAATGCGCAACCATTTTGATTATCTGAAAGGAAAGTATGGTGCTTGGTTGAAGTTAAAAAACAAAACTGGCAATATCTATGATCCTTCCACAAACACTTTTAACTTGACGCTGGAAGAATGAGAGGTGGAGATTGAGGTCTATTTCTAACTTTAGAATTTTCTTTTATTTCATTTGTTGTCTTTTTTTGTATATTTATAGATGTTCTTTTAAAACAGTCAAATAGGTTCGTTGAATCTTTGAGGACTACAAGTCTTCCGTTTCCCGAAATGTGTGCAAAATTGTTTGAGGGTGGGATGTCCGTGGGTCTTGGAGGTCATGGTCCGACATCTAAAGACCCTTTGCCAACTACTGAGCCTTTTGTCGTCCTTGATGATGAGGCCCCTGTATCAAGTGATCAAGCTCCGCAATCATCAACACCTACTCCTACATTACGTCATCCGGTTGCAAAACCAAAGGGAAAGAAGAATACAAACAACAATTCGGATCTTGACGATAAGCTTATAAAGTTTTTAGATCATATGTCATCGAAATATAACCCCGAGGTTATTTCTTATGAAGCATGCCTAAAGAAGTTGGACGACCTTGGGTGGGATAAAGAAAATCATTTGTACACCATTGCAATTGCGCTTCTTACGGACAATCGTAATAGAGAAGCTTGGATGGCGATACGGGAAGCAAGTGCCAAAGTGTGGGTGAAAACGGTTGGAAAGAAACAACGATATGAATAGCAAGTTGGTGTTTGTTAGGACTTGTTTTATGTTTTGAACTTGTTTTTTGGATATGTGGTCATGTTTTGAACATGTTTTTTGGATATGTGGTCATGTTTTGAACATCATGGATATTGGTACCACGTTTTGGATGTATGCATATTTTGGAATTGAATATATAATATGCACGTTTTGTATTTTTATGGATTTATAATATGCACGTTATTTGTTTATTTATGTTTGCATGTCGTTATTTATTTGCAAAATTATTTATAATATGTATTTTTATTTGAATAGATGTTGACTTTTGAGGAAGAAATGATCATGATAGTTCTTATATATATGTGTGTGTGTGTGTGTGTGTGTGACGAAGAAGAATTGCTTCGGAAAGAATTGAAAGAATGCCCGATAATACATCGGCGTTAAGTGGATATGCATACACCCAAGAGCTATTAACCGGATCTAGTACGCAATGTCAAGAATTGATGCGCCTCTCACGTGAAGCATATATACTATTATGCAATCATTTTAGAGGAAAAAATTGGCTGAAAGATAGTAGATATGTTAGCATTGAGGAGAAGATGGCAATGTTTTTTACGATGATTGGGCATAACGAACGTTATAGAGTGATTAAACATAGATTTCAACGCTCTACAAGAACTGTTCATAAATGTTTACATGAAGTTCTATTAGGAATGTTTGAATTCGCAAAAGAAATGGTGGTGTCGACAACTTCTTATACAACTTCAAATATGTCGAGTAATCATAGACGTTTGAGAGACATATTTTTGGTAATTTATAAATGCAATATCTTCATTTACATTTTTTTCCGGTAAAAAACTATTTATTTATTTATTTTTGTTGTATATAAATGGTGCAATAGGTGCGCTAGACGGTACTCTTATACATGCAGTTGTTCCCGCTAGTCATCAAACTGCTTTTAGGGAAGAGGAGGTGGTCGGTGCTATCAAAATGTTCTAGGAATCTGAGATTTCAACATGATATTCACCTTCGTTTGGGCAGGTTGGGAAGGTATAGCACATGATTCGAGAATACCTAGACGTTGTTAATAAAGCTTTTTGCTGAGATAGCGATAGCAACTAGTCCAAAACTAATGATCAGGGGTAATAGGGTGGTGTTGAGTGGTAAGGCCTTTAACAAGCTTTTCGATCTCGACACCCCAAAAAAGACCGAGTACTCTAAGCTTGTTAGGAAGGCAAGGCCGGTTGATTTTGATGATGTTATGAGGGTAGCGGGTAAGCCCAGGACGTATTGGAACCATAATACCAATCCAATGTCCCAAACATTCCAAGGCATGGATGTGAACGCTGAGGCAAATGTTTGGATGAAGGTTATCCGGCACTCTTTCGCTCCTACTACGCACGATAGTAATATCAAGGTTGAGAGAATGTTCCTACTATATTGTCTCATGACGGGTGGGACCATAAACTTTGGTTGGGTCATTGTTGATAGTATTAAGAACTATACCTCTCGGTCGAAGGAAAAACTTTACTTTGCAGGTACACTCACGAAATGGTTGATCAAAAAGGGTGCGCCACAATACGAAGGGGCGTGATGGTGAATGAGAACAGGGAAAAGTGGGTGATTGATCTGAAAGCGGTAACTTGGTTGAGCAAGATGAAATATCGCGGTACCAGAAACCCGGAAATGGCAAACACGATGTACAAGCTACTAAGTCAACAAAGTATGCTCCTCGACATTGTGTTCAAACAAAGGAATAAATGCCTTGAGAAAATCAAGGAACTCCGCAAAGAGATCCTAGGAGGAAAGCATGAAAAGAAGCAAAAAAAAACTGTTGGCATCACCAATTGAATGAACTGAAGGCTATGATGAACCGCAATAGGGAGTTGCTGTTAGAGGTGGAGATACTGCAGAAAAGACCTGTCCGAGATAAGGCTGCAACATCTAGCGCTACAACAAGTGGAGCAGCAGATTCAGGGCCTACTTTTTCTGAGTAGGGCAGGTTTATCACGTTCCTTTAAACTCCATTTTATGTTAAAAATATGTTTTTATGTGTTAATTTGGGATATCGTTTATATATATATATATATATATAGAGAGAGAGAGAGAGAGAGAGAGGCACTTTCATTTACAAACCTAATTTAAAATACAAACTTACAAACCAATCTCTAGCCGTGATCTACAAAATGGATGATCAAGATAAATTGACTCTATTTATAGTATTTATTTACAATTTATGGATTACATTTAAAATAAATCTGGTAAAAAGGGCATATCCGTCATTTGCAAGATGAAATCATATTTGGAATTGTTTATCACAATCCATGTTTACACGTAATTGATATACTTTCCATTGCAAATCATCATAGTTGTCGAAGCTTTATTTTGGCGTAGAGTTGTATTTCATCAAAATCAAACATGATCAACGCATAGCCATAGTGGGTTTCACCTCCGGTGTAGTCGGTTTCACCTCCGGCCGTAGTCGGTTTCACCTCCGGCCGTAGTCGGTTTCATCTCAGGTTTCACCTCCGTCGTAGTCGGTTTCACCTCCCTCCAACCGTAGTCGGTTTCATCGCGGGTTTCACCTCCGGCGTAGTTGGTTTCACCTCTGGCAATAAAACAAGATCAACGGGGGCTGGGTTTCACCTCCTCCGTAGTCGGTTTCATAAAACAAGAACAAAATTATTTTTAAGGCAATCTTTTTCTCAAAAATTAAGGCTAATTTACAGGAGAATGCAAATCCTTTTTTTCTCAAAAATCCCTGGGTAATTTCATCACTATGTTCAACAACCAATTCATCAATATTTTCAACATGGTTTCATTGTTTCATGAAATCAACTACGACGGAGGTGAAGCCCAACTCTTGTTGATCATGTTTCATCACAAGAGGTGAAACCGACTACGCCGACAATGAAACCCAGCTTCGACTGAAACTTAGCTCCGTTAAACTTTGATACATTTCATGTGTTCATTGTCGGAAAACACCACTGAAACCCAGCTTCCATCGTCGGAAATATATAAAGGAAAACTTGTATATTAGCAAGATGAAACCGACTACGGCAGAGGTGAAACCCAGCTTTCATCACCGGAAAAAAAC
Organism: Centaurea solstitialis; assembly: GCA_030169165.1. Lineage (NCBI taxonomy): Eukaryota > Viridiplantae > Streptophyta > Magnoliopsida > Asterales > Asteraceae > Centaurea > Centaurea solstitialis. The sequence goes on along the minus strand of CM058042.1, from coordinate 75,448,313 downwards.
ACGACTGAAACCCAACGTCCATCGCCGAAAAAACTCGACTGAAATCTAGCTCCGGTAAACTTCGATACGTTTCAAAAATGCAGCACCCGTTGATCAAGTCCCATTGCCAAAGGTGAAACCGAAAAATATTGCACAAAAACTCCAACGATGCCATAGGTGAAACCGAAAAATATTGTTTCATTAAACCGAAAAATATTGCACAAAAACTCCAACGATGCCGGATGTGAAACCAACCATGAATGAAGATGAAGACGATTGAAGATGAAGACAATCACGAAATATTGTTTCATTTAAACAATCGAAATTCAATAAAATGTAATAGCAATATATCCTTGAACAAAATATTGTTTCATTAATGTTACAGTTGCAATTAGAGAGAGAAAGTAGAGAGAGAAAGGTCTTGTTGAATTGACTTTTCTATATGTGAAATACATATGGTATCACCTACAAATATACTCAATAGAATAACAAAACTAACAACTAACGCCTAATCATAAAATGGCTAAAGACTAAAATACCCTTAATCCAATAATTAACAGCCACCTTCTTCCTCGTCGTTGACGAGATTCAAAAAATGTAACAACAATATATCCTTTTTGCTATTTTTTAATCAAAATCCTTTATTTTAAATGAAAATCCATAACTTAAACAAAATCCCTTAATTCAAGGAATGTAGAATACGTAAACTGTTGTAATTCATATAAATAATTAATTGCATATTGAATTTGAATATCTTCCTTAAATAACGCCCCATGCATCATTTGACCAAAATACCTTTTCATTTAATTAAATCAAAACTAAAATGAATTTTTTTGATTGCTTGATTGAGGTTTGTATGGTTTGTATTTTAAGAGTGGTTTGTAAATGATCACTCAACCAATCCACACCATTGATTTTCAAAAACGTTTCCATATTTCACATTTTCATATTTCCATAATCATTGACTTACCATATATTTCACATTTCCATATTTTCTATGAATCCATATCCTCCTTTGATTTTTTTGATCAAGGGCTACGATGGGTTTACATAGTTTACACGAAATATAGAGTTTACATTTGAACCTCCCTCTATATATATATATATATATATATATATTTATGGGTTGCATGTTAGAAAGTCATGATATGATAAATGGTTAAAAATTAAATCTTTTTGTAATGCTTGTAGTTTACATGACATGTTTAAAAAGTGTTGTTTTCTAGAACTAGCTTCGTAGTTGCTTAGGAACACAAAAATTGGTCCGCTTTCTTGGTTGACACAAAAGTGATTTTGGCCATTTCATATACCCAAAAGGCCATCGGCGGGTCACCTGCTAGTCGTGACCCACGGGTGACCCGCAAATACCATCAGCACCAAAAACGAGAGAGAACGAGATATTCTTTAATCGGACATAACTCTCTCATACGAACTCCGACTGAGCTGGTTCAAATTGCTATGGTCTCGATTTTCCAAGCTCTACGAGACTACAACAATAAATTTCAAGTATTTGACGATTCCATAACAACCCCAATCGATCATCAATCGACCAAAATCCCAATTTATAACCCTAACTTACAAAAACCCACAAGATGACACAACTAACGATTACGAGAGATAAAACTCATACCTTGACACCGGAATTCGTTGCAAATGAAGCCTCAACGATTGATTTCACCAACAACCTCCAATTGCTCTTCCAGTTGAACCACAATCGCCACCCTCTCCCTTTTCCCATTCTCAAAATTGTCTAACACACAAATAACTATGAGAAAGACTTCCAACATATTTATATACAAGATACACTACACCCTTAACTTTCAGGAATAACTCTTGAGTCCTTGCACCTGAAATTTACACAAATCACCCCATTTAACTTGATTCTTAACGAAATAAGTTAAATATTATTTTTTTAAGAAATGGGGCGTTACACTTGGACATGAATCACGATAAGCACGTCAATTTTGAATGAATAAGAATTACGTTTGAGAAAATTACTTCTTGACTAACATCATTCTTGTTGTCATTCATTAAAATTGATTGAATCTCATATAATAAGTCATTAGTTAAGATTAAAATGAGGTGCACTTGGAATAAGGCACTAGTCATACTTTTACTTAGTGATATGTGATTTGGAGCAAAAGACCAAATTATAATAAAGACATTTATTAGTCCATATGTTTTGAAAATCACATCGAATTATTTACTAGGTTGAATATCATACAAACATGTGGGTTGAAAACTATTCTATAAGGACGTGATGAAAGTCCAAGAGGAATACTTTCATAACAGATAATAAAACCTGTTGTTATCTTAAACATGTTACAATATTCTTATAACATGAACCTACCGAAATTTGTATTAAGATCCCATCCCGGGTCTTACACCTAGGCTTCTTTTAATTACTGTTCAAAATTCAATGCAGTTAACCAATCCAAAGATATATTTTTTTTTTCAAATTCGCCATCTGAAACCTTTTCTTTCAACATACTTTTGTGGACGACTTTTCAGTTCAATCCCTGAGGAAGATATTCGGTTAACTATCACTTTATTACTTGAATACGCAACATAGTTTCGACGAGTATACTTGCTTGTTATGGTCTAAGGTATATTATGAGTTTTTATAACAAAAGAAATAATCTTTTACCAGTTACGAACACTCCGAGTTAGTTGCACTCAGAGTATCCGAGTTTGCTCACTCCGAGTTTCTAACACTTAGAATGTCCTAGTTTGTTTACCCTGAGTTTCTTACATTCAGACTGTCCGAGATTGATCATTATAAGTTACTTTCAATCAAGTTACTTACTCCGAGTTGTGTGACTCGGAGATCATAAGTTTGAGCAATCGGATATATTTAGATTGTTCAAGATACTCAAAGTAGTAGTGCAATTTTTCAATGTACTTTGTCAAAGTTAGTAGAAAGATCCAAATATGAATCCACAAGCAAGCAAAGAATCTATCGCAATAGGATCCGATCAAAATCACCAGTTCTACACAAGGATGAATACGAAAGCGGTTAACAAATTCAAGATGTTTGTAAGAAGAAAAACAAATGGAAGATTAATGTTAGAATCTATATCAAATGGTCCTATGGTATATCCTACCCAAGTTGTGAATGGACTCACTATTCCAAAACATATGAATCCTTATCAGTAGAAGAAAAAGCACAATTTGATTTTGATGAGGACGCACATAATTATCTGATTCGAAGTCTTATAAATGATGTGTATCGAAAGCTTGATAGTTACCAAGATTCATCTAAACAAATTTGGGATTAATTGGAGAAGATCATGATGAGTTCTAAGGTTGGAAATCAACTAAGGGTTACAAAGATCATGGAAAATTATGAGAACTTTAAGATGAGAGAAGGTGAGAATATAGATGAAACTTATGGTAGATTTGTCATACTAATGAATGAAATGAATAAGAATAAGATTCATCACACTAAAATGGATATGTCAAATTCATCAACAATATTTCATAAGAGTGGAAGCCATTTTCCAAAGGGTTTACTTCATGGGAGTATATCCAACTTGTCACAAAAAGTTATTGTATGTATTGTACTTTCATTTTTACCATTTGGCATATTAGAGTTTAAAAAATGGTTATTGTATGCATCCAACTTTATCAAAACTTACCATAAAAGTGTATCCAACTTGTCACAAAAATGTATCCAACTTGTAACAAAATACATTAAATGGTAGATTTTTATAAGTTTGATACATACAATAGAAAAAATGAAAGTCCAATACATACAATAACTTTTTATGACAAATTAGATACACTCCCATGAAGTAAACCCTTTTCCAAATTCATAAAGCAAGATAAACAGTTGGATCAGTTGAAAGTGCATGAAATATTTGAAACATTGAAATTATATGAAGAAGATGCGTATCTCAAGTTTTAATGACGCTATCTCTGAGAAGGCCTAGACGGGTTGTAGTGTGAGCTTGGGGTAAACATGTTTTGAGACACCGACTTTGGGAGTTTATTCTTGGATTATGAATTACGCCATTTCTGCAATCTTAATTTTGTTATAGGAATTAGATTAGATGGTTGTCGTATATTTTCAATTATATTACAAACTTGTAATCTAAATAGGTATGTATTTGATTCTCTCTTTTGGGAATGCTCATGCTTTGACATTTATATACCGCATTTACATTATATGGAAAGTTTTTGTTCATCCCAATTTTTTGGGGTGTTACGCCACCCACACCTCAATCCACTTCCTCGCCACCCGATCACCATGCCACTATTGTCATCGTCACAACTATCATCTAACCAACCACCCCATCTATCCTACTGACCACCCATGCCACTACTACCATTGTCATGGCTACCACCCTCACCCCACCACCCACCCCACTCATTTACCACCATGACACTATTGTCGTCGTTACAACTATCATTTTCCTGTTCGACCACCCATCCCAACCTAACCCACTAACCACCATGCAATTATCATCGTTACCACTACCAACCATCTACCATACTCTACCCCCACAAGCCCCATAACACTATTATCGTCATCATAACTACCCCTAGGCCACCACCCTACACACAATGAGTTTTTAGGCAAGTCTGGTGGAGGTCAGGTAGTAGCTATGACGACGATATTAGTGGCATAGTGGTCAATAGGGTAGGGGCATGAGGGGCAAGGTGGGTGTAGGGTGCACTGGGTGGGCGACTACTATTGTCATCACAATTACCATCCCCACCCCACCCACCCCGCCTGCTCCAACCTCCAATGTCATCTACCACTATAGTCGTCATCACAAGTGTCACCCACCGTCCCCCAAATAAAGATGAAGATTACAATTCTTATTAACCAAATGCACAGTCAAATCCCATTATAGTTTCTTCAAAGTCAAATTTCTTTGATCGATTCCAATTACACCAAAATCCCTTATGTGAACTGAAGACCTGATAAGAGATTTTGTAAGAATGCGAGAACACATTCGAGTTTTTTGATGAGTTGATTTTTGATCTAATTGTTAAAAACACTAAATTTCGATTATGGTAACAAAAATTAGGTAAATGAAGTTAGACGAGGTCAATAAAACGCAATAAAATCTATTCTTACCGAAATCCAATTCTACTAAGGGCCTTTTACCAATATTTTATCAACTGACATTACTTTACTGAATGAATATGACAAAAACTAACAATTTTACTTGGTAAGAACAAATGCAAGGACCTAGAGTCTTATCCGGCAAATGCGGGCGACGACACCTGTCCCAATTAGCACTTACGGGCAAATTGTTGTATAAGATACCATTTTGGTGTACTTGAATATTACTTGATAAGTAAGTGATATTGTTGAATTTTGCGGGTAAGCACTTACCCACATAAACGTCTGGTAAATGGACTATAAACTATACTTAATATGTAATAGCTATTTTAAAGGCTTGCATCTAAATATTTTATAATATAATATAGATAAGTAGACATTTGTTATCGTGAGACTAACTTGTTTTTATGAGACCACGAAATGATTTGGAACCTTCACAACAAGACAATTGTGAAGGTATTAAATGACCAAATCATTATTGTACTTTGTAGGGGTGACAATTCTCGACACGACACGAACCCAACAATAAAATAAATGGATTTGGGTTGAGTTTTCTGACCCGCTAGCCCGTTTATTTCGCAGGTCGTGTTCGAGTAGATATATGGGTTCACAGGTTGAGCCACCAACTTGTTTATCTAATTTTAATATGTTTTTTATATATTTTTTTATTAACAAAACCTTTACTCTTTATGACCCCGTCAACCCACTTATGACCCGTCAATCCGTTTATGACTTACCAACCCATGAGCCCATATAGTTAAACTGGTTACGCAGGACTTGTGCGAGTGAAATGTATACTGGTTATGGTTGATAAACATAGCACAATTAGTCAAACGGGTCATGTCCGGGTTGAATCCTTCTGACTCGTCAAGCTGAACGCGACACAATTGCCATCCTTACGTTCAGTATTATTTTTATGATAGGACGAGTCTTACGAAAAACAACTTCATATATACAATAACAATAAGAAATTAAAATTATTACGACTATTGTGAAGTCTATGCACCGAATCCACCGAGCTTTGTGTTATCTCTATATCTTTCTATATCTATCTCTATATATATAGACGCTTGCATCAGCCCCAAAATTTCACCCCCCTTTTGCTTTCACAGTTATATATCTTCTTGCACTCTCTCTCTCCCCGATTTTCCCTCGCTCTCAATTCGAAACCCTAGTTTTCTGATCAATCACCAAATTCATCTTCATTCACTGCTCTTCCATCATGATTCCCTTGGCGCAAAGATTCTCAACTGAAATCCGGCTGTTGTTCGACACCTTGAACGAATCCAATTTCGACTCCGTTCTTCGCGAACTCTCTCAGGTATAATAACATCAATCGATTGTTTCTTCTCTTCTCTAAAAAGATGGATTTTTCTCCATCTCTTTGTTTTCTCGCGATTCGATCTACTTCTAAGTTAAAACCCTAATTGTTTGTTTCACATGACTGTTGAGTGGAACGGATGTAATGCGTGCTGTAAATGAGATTTGCTTCGGAAGTTACTAGCTCGTTTTACGGATTTTATTTAGTATTTTGGGAGTTTGATTGTAGCAGTGGATAGATAAACTGAATGGATTCGGATATCGAACGCTTTGTTTGGATGGATGATTCATTTGTGTTCGATTTGGTAATTTTGTTGACCTCAAGCTTTATGTGTTAATCAGACATGGGGCTTGCCTTGGAGTTTGGACCTTAAGAAAAGGCGCTTGTTTTTAGTTCACTAATACTCAGAAGACAGAACAATGCAGTCTGATTACATGCTGTGTATATAACCTATCTTAGGAGGATGGGAAATGGGGTTGTATTGTATGTACTCAATTGCGTTACGAAAGTAGTTATGGCATGCGGTGCAAGCAGATTTGTCTGTCAAACCTAAAAAAGTGGCTTGGTTTTCATTTTACATAATCCACTAGTATAAATATGATAAACTCAAAACAACAACAGTTGATCATATCCATTTTGTAAGTAACGAAACTTAGACAACCATCAATAAGTGGATCCATTAACAGAACAATGTGTGCTTGCATGTATATATGTACAAGAACTGACCTCGGTGGTCATGGTTCTTGGAATTTTTAAGGGTTTGGGAGAGAGGTCTTTGCACACAATATCTTGCAGTGAGGTAGTTTCAATATCTTGGAGCCATGAACTGTAGGTCAAGGAGGAGTATACTAGATTTTAAATGCATCAACCCTCAAAAGAACTTTTGTTCAATGAGTGATAAATGTTTTTGAAGGCCTACATGTCTTTCCGAAAAAAATTGTTCAATGTTGTAAAAGTTAAAAAAGCTATAATGACAATATAATCAGTTTGTGTTTATTAACAGTTTACTAGGGGTTAATATCAAAGAAAAATCGATCAAATAAACATATCTACTGATGTGAAGTGGACTACTGGGTTCTTCCTCCTGTTTTCCTTTTTTTTGAGATATAGAACATTGAAAGAAAATAACAGTTTTTTCATAAAGAAACAAAAGTAGAACATTGAAAGAAATGGCAAAGCAGAGAAGACGCATTAGTCTCAAATTGAAATTAACTGTACGTTGCATTGCTGCGAAAATCTGAATGACAGTCGAAAGTCAACATCAATGTGTGAACAGCAATCAAAAGTAAAAGAACGACAGGAATGGCAGCTGTCTTTTATGGTGCTATAAATTGTGTTTTGTTTTGATTTGCTTGTCTTGCGCAGCTGCCACATACCCCTGATTTTATGTTCCAAATTGATCTGACATAATGCTGCATATTCCATCAGACCCAACATCAGTTTGAACTCATTTGATAACGTTTATCCTGGGGTTGTATAGAACTTAAATATATCCAAATCACCAGCTTGATTCTACTTGCCAGAGATTTCCTGGAAGTGTTGCCAGCTTTAGCTGCACCTTGCAGTTGCTCAGAAACTGTCAACTTTAGCATCTGTTGGCGTTGTTGGTCGCTTTAGTAGAGGTGGAAATGGGCAGATAATGGGACAGGGGCCTCTATTCATATTCGTTTTATGCCAATGGATCTTTAGTACTCAAAAGCCTATTCAGCCCAAGTTAAAGCTGTAAAGCATAACTGTTCCGGTACATGAATTAATACCAAAGAAAAGAAACTGTGAACATAGCCACAACATCATAAGAAGTTTCAAGATTGATATAGAATGACATACTATGGGGTAAATAATTTTTTTGGTTGTATCCAATACTGGTTCATAAAATCACCATGGCAATTTGCATCTACCAATCTTTAATCTTTGTCAGCCTCAAATAACCCATTCTCATTTTTACACGCTGGATTAGCCTTTTTGTTTTATATGGTGCTACTTTAAACCTTTCTAATCTGGTAGTTATTATTGTGAATGGAGATTCAGGGATTTTCTTGCTGAGTGCTATATAGATGTTCATTCTATGGATTTGTTTTAGTTGCTCTTGGAATATTTTTTGGTTATGCTTTGGTCGAAATCTTGGAGGATTCTTGAGTAGTGAAACGTTATTGGGCTTTTCAGCATAATTTGGAATTTTAGGTGTGTTTTGTAATTTGTATTAGCTTAAATCCAGGGGTTAATTTGTCATTTGGTGGTTATCAGGTATTTTTTATGTCTTCCTAGAATTGTTTTGTGTTATGCTGTTTGTAGTGAGGTTTGCATAAAGCAATCATCATGAGTTGTTATGAAGGAGGTCCTTCTGTGTGTATTAGTGAGGAGAAGCTACCACCTCACGTTTGCTCTCTGGTTTGTGGTGGAGGAAAATCTAGGTACTTTTGTGAGTTTGTCAGGTGGAGCCACTAATTGTTGGTGTGGAGGAGTGGTATTCACATGTGTTGGGTGAGCTTGATTTGTATTCTATTAGTAGTTTAGGACACGGGATTCTGTAAAAAAGGATGGTCCTTAAATAACACAAAGAACTCATAATGCATTCAGTCACATGAAAGGTTTGCTAGGATTTTGCACTTGTTAACTAGGTCCATACTCCAAAACAGATCACAAATAGAGGGGTAAAATTAATGTGGTAGGCAGACAATGCTTGTTTCCGGTATTAATAATCAGCCTACTCAGGAGAATCTAACCGTGTTGTTTTTAGTAGAAGGTTCATTCTAGTTCTGCCGATTTGACGATTAGTAGTGCATTTAGTGGGCTCTTGTTGATATTATGAAATCTTCTGCAGTATGTTGATTATGGAACGGAAGGAAGTGTTTTGCTCCTAGAGACCTGCTTGGACCACTTCAATGTATATGAGAAGGATTTGAAAAGTACTCGTCTGGAACCTGTAGTTGCTTCACTTTTTAGAAAAATGCTGGAAAAGCCGCAGTTTAGTACCGTATTCTCTGTTTCAGTAAGGCCAACAGCAATTACTGAAGAATTTCTGGATAATCTATCTATTGCGCTACAATTATCGGCATATGAGAAACTTGGATTTGGCCTTGCGTTGACAGATTCGGAAAATAATGACATTAGAATGGCTGGTGAGCTTTCTTACTGTTTTTTTTTTTTTATGCAGTTAGCAAAAGCTCTACATTTATGTGCATATGATATATTGTATTGTTGTTTGCAGGAAGGAACTTTTGTATCGGGAGGATTGAGGAATTGCTTGCTTCCCATACCTCTTTGCATACCGCTGACTATGTTCAGGATGTATTGCTGTTTCTTAATAAATCTGAGGTCCTTTCTAAACATGTGGATTCATTCATGCAATTGTTATCTCTTGTTCAGTTCGATAAGGATTCGGGGTTTATCTTAGCTCCTCTCCTTTCAGATGAACTGCAAGACTCCAAGTTATTGAGGTGAATCTTTGCCTTTTGTTGCTTGTGCAATATGAATTTGCAACCGATTTTAGTTTTTACCGTTTTAAAATCATTTAGCTGTTTATTTGATTGAAGATTCTAAATACTATTTTTTTTTTGGCTGTTTCCTATTTTAATTTTTCAGAGATCTCGATTTTCTTACTGAAGGCAATGACAGCGAATTTGATGCCATCCTAGCAGAAATGGAGAAGGAGATGAACATGGCGGACATGTTGAGAGAATTGGGTTATAAGTGCACGTTAGATGTATCACTGTGCAAAGATTTGTTATCTCATTCTCACCGCTAACTGAAATCACCGTTGCTAGGATACTAGGGACACTTGTCCGATTTGATGCCGGTCTTCAGGACCATGACAATGCATTTTCAACCTTTTGTTCTGCTCTTGGTAGAGGGACTCTGTCCGATATGTCATCATTGAACTCCTGGAACACTGATGTTCTTATAGAATCCATTAAGCAGCTTGTTAGTTTCCATTATTTTTCCTTCGTTAATATTCATTATTTCTTTAATTTTCCATGAATATGGCAGATGCAATTTGGAGATATTACTAACATTAATATGAAAATTTATAGGCTCCTGGAATAAGCTGGACCACTGTAATTGAGACCTTGATCATGAGGGTTTTTACATCCCCTGATGAGGCAGCATTTTTGCTATTGATTTCCTGTTACAAACATGCATCCCAGGTTTTCTTCTATTTCTTTTTGCTCTTCCAGTGATGGAGAAGAGTGGCATTGTTGATATGCTTATATTGTACTGACTTGTTTGATGAAAATGATGCAGGATCCTTTTCCACTGGCTGCTGTTTGTGGCAACATTTGGAAAAACACTGAGGGCCAGCTGTCATTTCTGAAGTGTGCCGTTTCCGTACCACCTGAAGTATTCACGTTTGCACACTGTGAAAGACAAGTGGTATGAAGATTTTCATATTTGCCGTTTTTACAAATAACCAACACTGGTATATAGCGATAGCGATCATGTACTGCTATCTAGTATATATCGATAGCGATAAATAGCGTAAAATAGCGATAGCGACCATGTACTGCTATCTGGTATATAGCGATAGCGATGACATTTTTTGTAATTATTTTTTTATTTTTTATTTTTATTTTTATTTTTTTTACTCTGATAAATACTAGGGTTTTACCTATTATATTTTGTTCTCTAATATATATAATAGTTTAAGACTAAAGACACTTAGTATTATGTTTTGTTCACTAATATATTATATATATATATAATAGTTTAAGACTTTTAAGGTAATATATTAATATATAGTTATATAATTTATATTTTAGAAGGCTATCGCTAAATGTTAAATAGTGGTCGCTATTTATCACTATTCGTAGCATAGCAGTAAGATATCGCTATTTATCACTATTCGCTACTGAAAACTATGATAACCAAGTTGTATGAGGGATCCAAAGACTTGTACCTATTCTTGCAGGCATATGTTGATGCAGTCAGTAATCACAAGTTTCAATCTGGTAATGCAAATCATGCATGGTTATGCCTCGACCTTTTGGAGGTCTTGTGCCAGCTGGCTGAGAGAGGGCTCGCAAATTCTGTGCGGTCGCTGCTTGAACATCCTCTTAGGCATTGTCCCGAAGTGCTGTTATATGGGATGGCTCATGTTAATGTATTTTTCTTCTCACATTTTTGAGTGGTTTATTTTTCTACTTATCCAATAAGTTGTTTTGGTTGATGGTATAATTTCAAAATATGCAGACACCGTATAATCTTATCCAACATGAAGTTTCCTCGGTTGTTCTTCCTGTGATACTTAAAGACGCTTCTATGGGTGGCATTCTGCTCCATCTTTGGCATGTAAACCCTCCGTTTCTGTTAAGAGCTCTAAATGACGCACTCAACATGGATGCAGATAACACAAACAGAGTATTGGATTTATGCCAGGAGTTAAAGGTCTGTGGTCCCATTTCAAATTCTTATCCAATACTGCGTGTATAAGTGTCTGAAAGCTCTATAAATAAGTAGAATGTGTATTGTTGTACTATGATAATATGGAACGTGAACTTCATTTAATTTCTAATACTGATCCAGATAGATCCTTATTAGATTTGTTACCTATAGTTACTTTTAGCTGTCTTGGAAGAAAAATATTATTTATGGCACCTCTGATCTCTTTAAACAAGAACAGAGTGAATTAAAGTATTTTGGAAGCCTTTTTACAGATTTGATAGCAAACTTGACAAATGGGTTTGTGAAGAGAGAATTGGCTGTTTGCTTTGTGACCTGTAAAACCTTTTATGTTCAGGCATGATTTTTTGCACGTAATACATAGTTTATGCTTATTGTGTTTCTCTCTTTCTAGCTTTTCTTTTTTTATATTTGTAGAAAATAAAAGCATCATCTGCCAAAATATGTTTAATGGTAGTTTTTTGCCTCCTTATTTTTAGCTCTTTTTGTGTAAACCCCAAAAATTCGCTTACTTGCTTCCGTTATCTGCTTTTAAGTTTTAATTTTGTTCTTATTTAGTCTTCAACTCTAAATGTTATATTTATTTTTGTTATGTTATTAAAAATATCTTTCTTTGTTACAGATTATATCTCCTGTATTAGATATGGTACCTATGTCTTTGGGTATCAGGCTGGCTGCCCTGGCTTCTCGAAAAGAACTCGTAGATCTGGAGAAGTGGTTGAGCACAAATTTAAGCACGTATAGAGATACTTTCTTTGAGGTAAGCTACAACCCCTTGGCAACTTTTTACCTATGCCATGGCCTGTTACATGAATTGTTAGTACTAAGAAGATATTTATGACGATAGTACTATGCATGTGTTACCTTTTCAGGAGTGCCTTCGATTCCTGAAAGAGGTGGAGTTTGGTGCTCAGGAATCTTCCAATCGGTTGCATAACTCCAGTAGCATTTGGAGTCTTTATATGGAGACTGCTCCTGTGTTTTTAAAGGTTTTACTTGTTAAATGGTTGTGTACTGTTTCAGTTCAATTATCTCTAGCCCACACACTGTTAAAAACCTTGTCTTTTTTAGGTTCTTCAATCACACACAGGCTTGCTCTCCTCTAATCAACTTTCTAAGGAAATGGAAAGATTACATTTGAAGTCTACGAGCAATAGTTCAAGGATGAAGAACAATGGTGGTCCTGATTCGTCAACATCTGAAGTATATGCAGATGATATAGAGACAGAGGCCAACTCTTATTTCCAGCAAATGTTCTCTGGTGTGTTGACGATTGATGCAATGGTTCAAATGCTAGCCCGATTTAAGGAATCTTCTGAAAAGAGGTTTATTCTTTACTCTGATTTGTTTTGAAGTTCAGTAATAACATTTTTTTTTTTTCTCTTTTTATGTTACAGAAATCATAGGTTGAAATGCTTATTTTGTTTTCATCTTGGTTTTTAGATCATGTAATGTGATTAAGTGGGAAGAAGTATAATAGTCATTTTTGGGAGTCCTTATGTTATGCTTGCGTGTGGCCTTTCAGGGAACAATCAATATTCGAGTGCATGATTGCCAACCTGTTTGAAGAGTACAAGTTTTTCAATAGATATCCAGACAGGCAACTTAAACTTGCTGCCGTTCTTTTCGGTAAGGCCTCATAGGACTTAAATTGCAGAAATGAAACTAGCAAAGTTGTTCTCTACTGTAAAATCTCTTGTTGATTTTTATTGGCACAGTTTTCTTAAAATCTACGTGGATTAATAATACATATATGTTATGTACTGACCTTTTTTTGCTCGAGATATGACTGACTTAAACTGAGTTAATATTTTTGGTATTTATATGATATGGCGAATGTTATATGCCATTTACTTTGTCTCTATATGAAATGCTATTGTATAATTATGAAATATGGTTTTTTTATAAATTTAAAATTGCAGGATTGCTTATCAAGAATCAGCTTGTGACCCATCTGACACTGGGTATTGCTTTACGAGCTGTTTTGGATGCATTGCGTAAACCTGCGGACTCCAAAGTTAGTATTAACTTCTGGCGACGACAGTTCTCTACTCGAAAGCATTTGTTTTTCTAATGATGAAAAATGTGTTTATGCAGATGTTTGTATTTGGTACAAAGGCTCTGGAGAAGTTTGTGGACCGACTGATTGAGTGGCCACAATACTGTCAACATATCTTGCAAATATCACATCTACGTGGTACTCATTCAGAGCTTGTTGCTTTCATTGAGAGGGCGCTTGCCAGAATTTCATCGGGTCACCCAGAATCAGATGCAGGCCACAATCCTGCTGCCGACCAACACCATAATTCTATCCCGCAAGCAAACATTGAGGTAAATCTTTTATGTTCTTTTGGTGTCTGTTTGCTTTTTCTTTTCACATGCATTGGTGCATGCCATCGTTTTTGATATTTCAGATTGTGGATAGTTGGGTGGATGAGGTTGCTTTGCTTCTTTTGTCATAAACTATGTAGATGGTATAACATTTTGTATTGGAAGTGATGGACGTTGATTAGTCATGAGGAAGCAACAACATCAACTATTAATTTGATTGTTTTATGAAGGCTATGTTTGGCAAACTAGCTGATAAGCTAGTTGGTAGCTGATAAGCTAGCTGTTGATTGATAAGCTAGCTAGTAGCTGATAAGCTAGCTTATGAACAAATTATGTTTGGCAAAAACTACTTATGAGTATGTAAAATACCAAAAAGGGTATCTTTGAATTTAATAATTAATATTAATAAGGGTATAATTGGAAAAAGCTACAAAAAGCTCCCAAAAAGCTACTCAAAGTAGCGTTTCAAAAAGCTAGCTTATGGTACATGTTTGGACGGACTAGCTTATAAGCTAGCTTATTTTTGCCAAACACAGCCCAAGTCTTATAAAGGATCTACTTCTTTGGAAAATGTGCATTTTTTCGGACTTTGATTAAGCTTTCATTCTTCTTGGTCTTTTTTATGAGGAATAGTATTAGGTTAATAGCATGCTCTTACCAAAATACAAATTGAACTATATTACATCTGTCTTAGTGCTGATGCTTTATTGTTCGCTTTTGGACTATTGTAGTTGATATATGCAGTCTTGGATATTTGTTTTTCTTGTAGATGCCGGCTTCATCTTTCCTTTGATTGGATCGGTGGTGGACAGCTTGGTTCTCAAATGCCTTCTCCAATCCAGCTTCAGCAGAGGAACCAGAGTTATTTAGATGAGAGACATAGAGCCTCTGTAACTTCGTCCAATTATATGAAGCCAAATTTAACTACCACAGGGCAAGTCTCAGTTGCTCCAGTAAGTGAACCTGTTAGCATCCCCAAGGCAAGCACCACACTGCAACCTGAGTTATATAAGACGCTCGCTATCTTCGTTCAGCTGTTTGTTGCTTTTCAGCTTCTTTCAGATTTTCCTTTGTGATCATTTTTTTTACTTTATCATGGTTCAAAATGCAGCCACAGACCGTAGTTAGTTCTTCAGCAGCGTTGGCTTCTTCTCCTGCGTTTGTTCGGCCATCTCGAGCTGGTTCTTCAGCAAGTATGTTTTGAAGTTTCTCTAAGCCTTTTACACACATTCATGTACTTACTCATGTCTCTGATATTTTCGTTTTTTCACCTTTCATAATGACTCCTTCATATCCATATAATGCAGGGTTTGGCTCTGCATTAAATATTGAAACACTTGTTGCTGCTGCTGAACGAAGAGAAACTCCCATAGAGGTATTTTAAGTACCCTGGTTTTTTTGGTGGTTCTTTTTTCAGGAGTTTCAAATGAAGTTCCTATTACTCGTGATAGTTATCATACTAAGATAATATCCCTGGGTCAATGGAACTGGTGAAGGACCTCAGAAATTAATTTATTAAGATGCGTTTCCGATAATAAAATTGCAAGATTGTGTTCTTCAGTAAGCGAGTAACTGTGGAGTTGTTCAAGAAATGAGATGCTTGATCTTTACTTGTTCAGATGGGATCTAGCCGTGATAATTATTGAATGCATTCATATTATGTGTATCATCTTGGTTTTATCAGCATCTAATAGTTCCTGCCTAAATTTTTGATCATTTGCTTTTTTTTAACGTGCATCTTGTTTACAGGCCCCACCATCAGAAACTCAGGATAAGATCTCATTTATCATCAATAATTTATCGGTTGCCAATATTGAAGCTAAAGCAAAGGAATTCACAGACATTTTAAAAGAACAGTACTATCCTTGGTTTGCCAGTACATGGTCATGAAAAGGTGAGAAACAATGTAACTAACTGAATTTATCTTGTGGCAATAAAGTTTTTTGGGCGAAATCTCTGACAACCATCAAGCTTACTAGAATTGGTCTTTATGAAAAATGAATACTTTATGTACATTTTATATTGACACTCACATTCTCTCTTCAGGAAAAAGGATTAAGTGTCAATTTTGAGTGGTATTTTTTGGTGGTTGTTAGAAGACTTCATTCTACATTTTTTTTCTTTTGACGTATGACTGTATTTTCAGAATCTTCGAACCCATCTTTATTTCCTGCTCGTGTAGGTTTGCTTATATGCATAATGCATTCAGTGTTCAGTTGTTCTATACAACCTATAACTGTAACCGAGCATGTAAAACTTTCGTTTCTGAAGGCCGCTGCAATACCACAATAATCAACATACTTTTTTTTATTAAGTCAATTTTTTTATTTGGATGAGGGGTTTTAAGCTTTGTATTTTTGTATATAATGAGTGGGTATTTTTCTGAGTGGATTACTGATCTTGTTGACAGAGCGAGTATTGAACCAAATTTTCACGACTTATATTTGAAGTTCCTTGAGAAAGCCAACTCTAAACCTCTAAACAGAGAGATTGTTCAAGCCACATATGAGAATTGCAAGGTGCGCTTTTCTAATTTATTTTTTGGCTGTTTTAGGGGTGATAATTTGTGGATTGTTGGGATTTTTACATTAGATGATGTTGCAACAGGTTCTTCTAGGATCTGAACTTATAAAGTCCAGTTCAGAAGAGCGTTCGTTGCTGAAGAATCTTGGAGGCTGGCTGGGAAAGATCACAATTGGTAGAAATCATGTTTTGCGTGCTAAAGAGATCGATCCAAAGGCCTTAATTATTGAGGTCATCATACAATATGTTTTCTAGTTCTAACATAGCTGTCCTTTAGTAATTCGGTTTAATCTTCAAAAAATATTGTCCTCTATTCTTCCATGTGATATGTAACTAAGTTTACTTCAAAAAATCTGCAGGCATACGAAAAGGGTTTAATGATTGCAGTGATTCCATTTACTTCCAAGGTACACAGATTAACTGGTTTATCTTTATTCTTTGTTGAAAGGATTGTGAGGATTAAATATATTTTTTGTTCTTGGTGCAGATTTTAGAGGCATGCCAAAACAGTCTAGCATATCAACCTCCTAATCCTTGGACCATGGGAATTCTTGGATTACTTGCTGAAATTTATGCAATGCCAAATCTCAAAATGAATCTCAAGTTTGAAATTGAGGTATGTATACTGTTTATGGAGGTAAAATGAACGTTATGGAATTGGGGAATCACTTACCCTAGCTTTAGTACAAGGTGGTTGGGATATCACCCAAAGGAACAACTAGTATGTTAACACAAATCTATGTATAGCAATTAACGAAATATCATCTTCAATAATAAAATAAAATCATCTTGCTTATGTCAGTAAATCATGGCTGAATGCGACGACATTCCCTTTGAGGGGAAAACAGAAAAGAAAAGTACTCCACTAACTACTAAGCTGAATAGAAGCAACTAGTAAATATGAGCAGTAACAACAAAGATGCTTACCAAGATATTCAGGTGGTAATTACACATATTTGCTTTTTTTTTGTTGTTGTTGTTGCCTTTCAGGTCTTGTTCAAGAATCTTAATGTGGATTTGAAGGAAGTTACCCCAACATCTCTTCTTATGGACAGAGTGAGAGAAATTGAAGGAAACCCTGATTTTTCTAACAAAGATGTCGGCTCGGCCCAGCAACCAATGGTTGGGGATAAATCCAGCATGATATCTACTCTAAATCAAGTCGAATTACCACTCGAAGTTGCCAGTTCATCTCATCCAGGCGGTCATTCGCGTATATTGTCTCAGGTTTGTTGTCTTTGTATCTTTCTCGCTGTACATCCATGTAATTTCTTTGCATCACTGGTTTACCAGTGCCATTTTTTTTGGTGGATAGTATCCTGCTTCTCTTCATCTTCCTGCTGCTACCTTAAGCGAGGATGAGAAGATGGCAGCTTTAGGTTTATCTGATCAGCTTCCGTCTGCTCAAGGACTTCTGCAAGCACAGTTGCCGTTTTCAGTTGGTCAGGTGTGTTAGAGTGTGTTATTTGTCTTGTATAGTTTTTGTTCTTCTTCATCGAAATGGTTGTCGTCTTTGCAGCTGCCAGCATCAAATATTGACCAGCAAGTTATTGTTAACCCTAAGCTCCAAGCACTGGGTCTTCATTTGCACTTCCAGAGGTTCCATCTTCTTTTCATTTTGTGGCTACCAAACTAAATTATGTTTGGTGTACCTAACTCATTTATCTTCTTTTGTCTTACAGTGTGCTCCCAATGTCCATGGATCGGGCTATCAAAGAAATAGTTTCTAGCATTGTGCAGCGTAGTGTTTCTATAGCAACTCAAACAACAAAGGAACTTGTTTTAAAGGTGTCATATTGCTGGTCCAGTATGTTCATTCATTGTTGTTAATATTGCTGGGGTCTTCTTACCTAAAGATCTTGTACATATGATGACAGGACTATGCTATGGAGTCTGATGAGAGCCGTATACACAGTGCAGCTCACTTGATGGTTGCAAGTTTGGCTGGAAGTCTAGCTCATGTGACGTGCAAGGTTTGTCATTCATTGTTTATCTATACTGTACTTTGATATTTATATTCTTGTATCTTACATTGTAATTAACACTGCTTTCTTCTGTTATTAGGAACCTCTTCGTGGTTCAATATCAAGTCAGCTAAGAAACAATCTTCAGACTTTTAATATTGCCAGTGAACTGTGTGAACATGCAATTCAGCTTGCTACTAATGACAACCTCGACCTGGGGTGTGCGTTAATTGAACAGGCAGCAACAGAGAAGGTTAGAATGCTTAATCCCACTTTCCCATGTGACATGCTGTGGTTTACTTGGATGAATTGTTGATCCCACACTGGGATATTACATTCTACATTCGACCAAATCTTGGATGTTTTTGTAATTGTACCACACATGTACTTCGAAATTCACTTTGCAGTTTTTTTTAAAGTTATATGAAAAAGTGATCTGGCCACACATTTTGGCAATGGTATTTATGAGGCAAATCTGAAAGGAAATAGCGAGAGGGTAGAACAGAGAAGAATAGACGATGAAAAGATGAAGTACCTGTTCATATGAAGGGATTCATCTTAGTATCTACTACAATCAATAAATTATATCTGGATCTCGCAAGAAGGTTTGCTTGACTTCTTGTAATGCAAAAATTTTTAGGTACTAAGGCGTCGTTTGTTTTTTAAGAGGTCTGAAGTCTGAAATCTGATTTCACATTTAAAAAATAAGAGGTAGATGGTGCACCTCTTAAATTTAAAAGGACGGTAAAGAGATTTTCAGACTTACTACTAAAATAAAACAAATGGTCTTAAGTCTGGAAACCTCTTACTTTTCAGACTTAAGAGGTTGTAAGAGGTATTTTTTCAAAAACAAACAACCACTAAATTGAGGTAAGAATCTGAAAATATGGAAAGGTATGGTAAAGAAATTGATCTGAGATCCATTCTTAATTTATACCAGTGTTTATTAAGTACTGTCCTAATAAATATCTTAAAGATCTATTCAACCTTTATGCACTGTTCTAGAGTTTTTTTAAAGGAGGGAAAGGAAAGGATTTCTAAGGAAACTAACAAAAGTGTGTTCTCAAGCTCTTTTAGAGGAAGGAAAAGAAAGGGTTTGGAGGGATTTGTGTGTTCTCGAGTTTTTTCAAGGAAGGAAAGGAAAGGGGGATTTGGAAGGATAACTCTTCCTTTTTTTTCTTCTTGAAAGTTATCCTCTCTTTTCCTCCCAAAAGTGGGATGATTTGAAGGGATACCTTTCTTCTTCCCATTTTTTTTCCTTTTCTCCCCTTCCCTTTCTCTCTCTCTTAATTTTTAAACTCGAGGACAGGTCGTTAGAATTAGATTGCTATACTTTCTAGTACTTGTCTTCTAATTTACAATATGCCGTGTTATCTCTAAATAGTAAGTCTTTACTGATTTATTTGTGTTGTCTTTTGTAGCTTTCTGGGAGTTTGGGGGAAAACATATTTAGAACGGAAAACATGAAAATTTAGAACATGCATGATAAAACTTGAAGTTTTGTTTATCTTGTTGGTGGACATGATGTTTGATGCACACTTTTTTGGCGGCCATCTGCAATCTGCAAATGGTTCTTTGACAAAATGATGTAACTTGTGATGCTTTCTTTTGACTTGTTAACAAAATCCTGTATCTTGAGTCTGCAGGTCACTAGTATGTTACCCCATTTTCCCTCTCACATACCTAGGGGAAGAGAGAGAGAGAGAGAGAGAGAGAGAGAGAGAGAGAGAGAGAGAGAGAGAGAGAGAGAGAGAGAGAGAGAGAGAGAGAGAGAGAGAGAGGGAGTGACAGTGAACATATGTGCTCCATATTAGTGGTGAGGGAGGACCCTGACACATTTTGGACCTGCAATTTTTTAGTCTTTTTCTCTCTGCTTGCATTGGGGTAGAAGGAAGTGATTGCATATCCCTACTTTCTGTTAAGAAAATCCAACATAGTTGTTTTTCACTAGAGTTTAAGCGGACTCTTAACAAAGAATATGCTTGTATTTATTGCTGTATGTTTATTTCTATGTTAGGATTCCATCCGTAAATGATCGTCTGTTACTAGTAAATTACAGTGACAATATATTTTGGTTCATGCAGGCTGTACAAACAATAGATGGGGAACTTGCACCACAACTTTCGATAAGAAGGAAGCATAGAGAAGGGGTTGGACCAGCCTTTTTTGATGCAAGCCTGTATACACAAGGTCATATGGGAGTTCTACCAGAAGCCCTGCGTCCTAAACCTGGTCGGCTATCCCATTCTCAACAGCGGGTTTACGAGGTATCGCCTTAATTCTACCATTCAGGGGTTTTTGATTTAGTACTCGGCATATAGTTTTGTCGTAACACTCTTTTTGCAGGATTTTGTTCGGTTACCCTGGCAAAATCAATCCAACCAAAACTCGAATGCTGTACCACTTGGTCCTTCGGCACCCCAAGGAACTGGTGCTGTACACCGGGGATATGGCTCAGCTTCAGGGCAGCTAAACCCTGGCATTTTCTCATCAAACCTTGGAAACTCTGGTATCAATGCTGTTGCACACTCCTTGGATCCTGAAGATATGGAGCCTAGTTCAGTAAAACTCCTTAGGTGTGTGGGAATTTGGTTGTCCTTGATTTTCATTTTTTGTGTATTGTCAAAGTTTTCCTTTAATCATGCCTGACGATTTCTAGGAACTCGTGTTCTATATTCTTTACATCTTCTATCATTTCTTTTTCCATTTCCAGTGCTTCTTCGGTACATAGTGGGATGGCTGGTGGTATTGGTCCACACAGTTTTGAGAATGAAGCTGTTCTTTCCTCGTTTTCTTCAGTGTCAGCTCCTGAATTGCACATAACAGAATCTTCCAATGTTTCCAAAGTTAGTACAATTTATAAGCATGATTTCAAGATGGTGAATTTTCATTGCTCATATCTTTTGCCTAACATGTGCGTTCTTTGATTTGTTAGGAACCGGGTGTCTATGCACAGCCTCTGCCTTCACCTTCAGCTTCAGATCGCATTATAACTGCCACTGCAGAACCTTCATTGACTACTGGCGATGCATTGGATAAATACCAGATTATCTCAGAGAAGGTCTCAGATCTTAGTCGCTCAATTTTTTCTCCGACCATCTTTTTTATAAATTCATATATATTTACTTGCTGGCTTACCGTAGAGATGTTAGACCAAGTCTTTTGGATAGGCCTGGATAGAGGGGCACACGTGGTATTTACATCCTTAAATTCTAGAGTTATTTGAGGAGAATGGTTGTTGTATTCGTAACACATGGGTCTTAAACCTGTGATATGATCATGCAGACTCATCATTGTGAAAGGTTTCTAGTCTGCATGGAAAGAGGTTTATGGGGTAGACTAGCAAAACATTCATCGTATATCCATCTGCGGAGTTTTCTTGTACTCTATTCATGTCATGGGGATATGAGTAGCTATATGTAGAAAGATGTAGGAAATGGTGTGCAGGTTTATGAAGTACACACTATTTATAGACTATAGTGTTCACTTGTGATATTTTAAGTATGACTAACATACTTGACCTTACTCGATCACATGGTTTTCAAGTGTAACCTTCTGACTTCTGAGTAAAGAATGCAATTGGTGAAGAATGCTTGACCTTACTCAGTCACATGTATGCATTTAGGGGTGGCAATTCGCGGGTTGGTGGGTTGGCGGGTCACGGGTTGGCGGGTTGGAGGGTCAAAGATCTCAACCCTGACCCCACCCATTTAGCTAATCGTGTCGAGTTCTTCAACCCTTACCCGTGAAGGGTCGTGTCGTGGGTCGTGTCACGGGTTGGCGGGTTGGTAGGTCAGTGGCGGGTTGGCGGGTCATAAACGGGTTGACGGGTCATAAACGAGTTGACGGGTCATAAACGGGTTGGTGGGTCATAAATGGGTTTACAAGCCAAAGTTCATACTTCATACAATTCAAATAAAAACAAAGTCCCAATACAATTAAGTTCAAAAGCATCCAAATACAACCAAGTTCAAAAGCAACCAAATACAACCAAGTTCCAAGTTCAAATATAGCAAGTTTAAAGTTCAAAATACAAATAAACTTAGAGTTTGTTAGAATTTGTTCAAAATACAAATATAAAGAGTGGATTTGATTTTTTTTTAGTTTTTCTAATTTTTATTATATAATAAAATATATATATATATATAACAATTAATTTAAATATAAACGGGTTCGCGGGTCAACCCACCAACCCCGCGGGTCAACCCTTGAAATTTGGTGGGTTGGCGTGTTAGCGGGTTGGCGGGTTAGCGTGTCAAAAACCTCAACCCAAACCCTTTTATTTTCGTGTCGTGTCGTGTCGGGTTGATGGGTCGTGTCGGAAATTGCCAGCCCTATATGCATTTGCCGTGTATTATAGTTATCTTAAGATCATTAACGAGAATGGGATTACGTTTATGCATTTGTGCTACACAAAGCTTGCTTAACACCGGTATATGGTGTTGTGGTGTTTTTGGGTATATGTTGGGCCATGGAATATGCATAAAGTGTTGGTTAACACTCCAACTAGTGATATGGAAGTATTAATGCATTGATAGTCATGATATGGAAAATATCGTACGATAGATTTCTTGTTTGTTTAAACCTCCTGTTTTGACGAAACTTCTGTCTCTGAGGGATTTTGCAACTTCAAATTTCTGGATGAGGAGATGTGCATGTTCTCCTGCTTTTGTCTTTTTATTCCTTCTATTCTTGTTTACTTCAAATGATATGGTTGTAGAGCTTATCAGATCTATCATTTGTTTCAGCTGGAATCTCTGATAGCAAATGATGCTAAAGAGACAGAAATTCAGGTAATCTTTCTTCATATTCATCATTAAAATATTTTTTGTTACTCTTGAGTTTTGTTTACTCAAGGGGCTGTTTGATAAATGCTTACCCGGTAAGCATTTAGTGGGTTGTTTACCTTACCGATGAACTTGGCAAGGGCTGGGAATCTTACCCGGCAAGAGCAATGATAAGGATGGAGAATCTTATGTGGTAAGTGAGGGTGACAACTCTTACCCGTTAAGCGCCTACCAGGTAAATTGTTGCATACGATCCAGGTTTGATGGACTACAATCATACCCGGTAGAGTAAGAGTTTTGTGTAAGCACTTACCGAGTAGCATTTGGGTGAACAGCCCCTACGGCTCCAAATTTGGATGTCAATACAAAATTTACTTCCCAAAGTTGATTCTGTCGGTCTATTTTTTGATGGGTATTCAATCAAGTACTTTCTGGATAACATTTTAATTTGCAAAATGCATCTGAGTTCTTATTAAGAGGATGCTTGTTTTCAGTCTATTATTGCTGAGGTTCCTGGGGTCATTCTTAAATGCATTAGTCGGGATGAAGCTGCCTTGGCTGTGGCTCAGAAGGTATTTTCATTGTTGTTTTCTTATCCTTACCCTTCTTACAAAATAGTTACTGACACTTCATTTAATATCGTCATAGGTCTTCAAAGGCTTATATGAAAACGCAGCAAACGCCGCACATGTTGGTGCTCATCTTGCCATGTTGGCTGCGATTCGTGATGTTAGCAAGCTTGTGGTGAAGGAACTGACTAGTTGGGTATGCCTTTTTTTTCCCCAACTTAAATGATGTTTGAGTTTCATAATGCTTGTCACTCATTAGCTACTGTCTATTGTTATTTTGATGCACATCTTTAAGAAACCATGCCATATATCTGTAGGCTGATCTCTTTGTACTTTTTGGTGTCCCTCACATGTTTTTGCACATTCTTTCTTTCAAGTTTTATAATCCTTTCCATGTCTTGGCACATACACTTCTGATATTTCTTTGAAGTTATTATCTTAGTGATTTGGGGGTTTAACTCATGAATTCAGAGACAGTTGTTGCTTCTTTGATATCAATTTGGACATTAGGTCTTGCATCATTTTATTTATTATTCACATGGGGTATGTGCTTACCGGCAGGATCCAAACAAACCTGACATGAAGTGCACATTCTATTTATTTTTGTTGTATTTGCTCAATTGGTTTGATATATGTTTCTCATGGGAGTGGCTTGAAATATTAATCTAGAGAACTTCTTGGCCAAAATAGATGAATTTGAGGTCTATTTAACTTTATTTCACGTAATGTCCTTACATTATTGTTAGTTTGTTACTACTAATGCTGTTGCTGCTACTACTTGTTCATATTTTGTTCCTGCAGGTAATATATTCGGATGAAGATAGGAAGTTCAACAAAGACATTACCATTGGGTTAATTCGCAGAGAGTTGCTGAACCTTGCCGAGTATAATGTTCATATGGCAAAGCTTCTTGATGCAGGAAAGAACAGTATGTGTAATCTCTGTCTAATAGCTACGTAATTGCAAGTATAAGATGTGTTATAACATGATGCTCTGATGTGGTACTTCCAGCTTTTGGGCTTGTTCGATTGCATATGCATATGTTCAACAAGAAGCTTTTATATGATGTTGGAATTTTTATGAAGTTCATCATCAGATTACTGGCAGCAAATGCCTCATAACATGTCTAACTCCTTTTGACTTTTTAACTTCATGATTAGTTCAAGGGTTCTTATATATAATCTCAGTAATCATACTTTAGAGAAAGACAGCAACATAAGAATATGATTACCATGTTAAATGGAATCATTAAAATGTTAGGAAGAAAGTTGTTAAATGCTCAAGGCGCACTTAGGGCGTGTCTGTTAATTGTTTAAATGAGCTTGATCTGATTCACGACTTATTCGGTCAGATATACTTGACTGTTGGTAGTGGCTTAATGATATAAAAAGTGGCTTAGTCTGTAAGTTTTTAGGGGGGAGCTTTATGCAGAAAGCGATGGTTTTTCCAAACCTTCCCCTGACAATTAAGTTAGAAGTACTTCTCCAAATTTTTGAAAGGGAAATATAGAAATACCCTGCTGGGATGGATCCTAGTAGTTGCACATTTTTTATGGAACAGCACATGTTGATAGTTGTTGTGATACAGTGGTGGTTTTGGATGTCTTTGCATGGGTCTATCAAAGTATTGCTCCTTCGTAGCTAAAAAATGATTTTTATATGCTATGCAGAGGTGGCAACAGAATTTGCAATTTCCCTCATCCAAACATTGGTGGCTAGTGATGCCAGAGTAATATCTGAACTCCATAATCTTGTTGATGCATTGGCGAAGGTTTGATCTTACTCATAAATCCATATTAACTTAACTTAGGCAGCATCCATTTTGATGAAAAATAACCTGCAGCTTGCAACAAGACCTGATGCTCCCGAGGCTCTTCAACAGCTCGTTGAAATTGCTAGGAACCCAGCAGCTTCCGCTGGCTTTTTAGCTGGCAAGGATGATTTGGTCAGGCAGCCAAAAGAGAAAAAGGTAACTCATACTGTTGTTATTGTTGCTGTTGCTAGACAGCATTCCGGGATTCTAACTTGTTAAATGGAACAGGTGGCTAACCATCCTGTAGCAAGCAGGGACGACAGCAGTGCTCTGGAATCTTCTGAACCAGATCCTGCTGGTTTCCATGAGCAGGTATATCAAGCATGTGTACTACTTTTTCATCTTCATTATGGTCTTTGTGCAATCTTATTTTTTATGAAGGCTTTTGGTGCTTTGCTAGGAAGATTTATGTATGCTTGTATTTGGTAATGGCTATAGCGTATAGTTTCATTATATTCAATTACATGTTATAGAAGTTCCTAGTGACTAGGAAAAAATACTTGTTAAGCAGAAGTGCAGAACTCCTTCATATCATTGTGACTGTTAAACATAGACACTAGTGTTTATACTAGATAAGTAGAATTGGTAATATAAAATTATCCCAAATGATCTTAAAGAGAATAATGGTACCACATACCAGTTTTGAGAGCTGAGGAGATGAATTAAGATTTGTTTTTGAAAATTGAGGAGATAAATGTTCTTGAACATGCATCACTTCCATGTAACATTACTACCGCACTCATGGTTTAAAAAAACGGTTGAGGCGTACGCCTCGAGGCGAGGCGCCCATAAAACGTATCTGAGGCGCCGCCTCACACCCCTAGAATAGAGCGTACGCCTTTTTGATGAGGCGAGGCGGTTATGAGGAACTTTTCTTTAATGGGGGCGTACCTTTTCTTTAATGGGTTTTTTGTGTATCTTTGAGGAACTTTTTTTGAGGGTCTTTTTGTGTTTCTTTTTACTTCTTTCCAGATTTTAAGGTGTACTTTTGTTATCCTTTATTGTCCTTATCTATATATATAAATATAAATCCTTTCACCTAAAATGAACCTATCTATACCTATTAACCAAAAAGTACCCTTTTGACATGCCATATTTCCAATCTCATTGACTTTTGATCTCCCTCCTTTTCTATTCTACCATGAATTCAAAGCAAAAGCTAACATTTCCCTCTATCTTCTCTATTATACGGTTTTACCACTTCCATTTCCCTCTCTATCTTTTTTTTTTCTCAATATTCAAGATACCCAATATCTCTATTCCACTTTCTTCTTCTCTATTTTCTCTATTTAACTCCAGCTGACAGCTCTAGTGAACATCTCCCGCAAACTCATAGGTTAAACTTATGATTAGAACTCATAGGTTGATGCTTTAAGACTTATAGTTGGTACTTAGTAGTATTATTGAATTATGGATTTTATATTTCTATGGTTTGGTTATTTTGCTATGGAAATATAAGATTATGTTAAGTGTTGTAAATTTATGCAATTTTTTGTTTTAGTTTTTTGAGGCTTACGCCTAGACCGCCTTGAGGCTTACGCCTCGACCGCCTCGAGGCTTACGCCTCACGTACTAGTTAAAAAAACGCCTCAAGGCTCGTTTCCATTTTTTTAAACCTTGACCGCACTAGAAGTCTGGTTGGTGTGCTATAGCAACTTTTTGTTTGCTTCCCATTTTATACCAAATGATGGTCACAGACAATGATATGGATTTTTTTTTCAACTTGGATGGGAATATCACATGTGGGCCTGACTGCTGGAGAAGTAACCATATGAACATATAGTGTACCCTAGTTCTATCTTCTAACCAAAGATGTTAAAGGCTCAAGGCGCACTTTGGCTCAAAGGGTCCTGGGGTGTAGGTGAGGAGCATGAGGTGTATCTTATGAATTCATATATTTGTTAGAGATAGATACACGCATATAGCTTTGGGTACTTAGTATTAGGGTTTACCTTATTTGATAACTCTCCTTTTTAGGGTTTGACTGGGTATTGAATAGCTCTTTATGCGGTGCTCTTCGACCTTAAAAGAGCCTAAGAACTTGAGCTTTTTGGTCCCCTCAGGCATGCTTTTAGCAACTATGCTTCTAACAAGAATAAAGAATTATTGTAGTCTTTAATATCGTGAGTTGACAGGAAAATTCTGGTCTTTTCAACTAAATAAATGTATGTTTCTCATAGGTTTCTATGCTTTTTACTGAATGGTATCGGATATATGAGCACCCTGGTGTGAACGATGCTGCTCGTTTTGTTCTACAACTGCAGCAAAA